>JAQGAB010002719.1:0-11299 GCA_034696565.1 Isotomurus graminis
TTTGATAAGCCCGGAATGACAAGTTCACTACCAGTTTGCATCTTCTCCCAGATTGCTTTTGTGCAGTTGGCTGGAATACGAAACCTTGTTGGGTAATTAAGTGATTAAACATTTGTACAGATTAATTTGAAAGTGTTGGATTAGTGAGGAAAGTGTTGAGGATTAAATTGAGGAAGGATATGTAGTGTAGCACGTGGGGAAGGATTGATCTCTCTTTTGAGGAGCCATTAGTGTGGTGGTGTCTACACACACTTTTTCTTGTGACTACTCCTTGTTAATGACACCAAAAGTCCAGAGGACAAACTGTGTGTGTATAGAACTGTCTGATAATTAAAAATGGTAAGTGCAGGAGGAGCTGATGGATTAGTGTTTGGGAAAGTGTTGGAGTGGATGAGACTTGTTAATCTCTCATGATCAACGGATAAAATCTCATCTTTAATTAAGGGGACAAGTGTGTGTGTGTGTTTAAAATGTCCAAATGCTTTGGAACAGTTAAACTTTACTTCCTGATAGTGTTGTACAGTGTTCAGTACTTGTTTCTCCATTGTATCAACTGCATACTCCATCCTGATCGGTACAAGCTTTCCAAACGCATCGCCATCCCTCCAAAGTGCCTCTTCGATGAGGAGTATGGACAACACCAGTACGCCAAGTTGGCCGTAAGTACTTCGTTTCCCTTTCACTTCCTTCAAGTTAATATGCTTGTTATTGTTTCTGCGTCAATGCTTTCAGGAGAAAGTTGGATACGAGGAAAAAAAGCCTAATTGAGTACACACCCCGTATGATTCAAGGAAATCAAGTTTAGTTATGAAAGTTTAAATAGCAGTTAGACTTCAAAAGCCCCTTTGACTCAATTCGGAAGAGGAAACTTGTTCTTTTGTTGATTTGCCCAGAAACTTTTGTCTGCCGTCCTACTTCTCACATTACAAAATTAGGAAGAGTAGGAAGTAATTAGTAGACTCGGGTATTGACGCGTCTCACGCTGCCCCTGTGGACTTTCTCTGCAGTTTAGACGATTGTCTTATTGAGTCCTTCTGATAGAAACAATGAGGTGTGTCCCTGAGTATCCTGAAAGGGTTGATATTATGTATTTGCAGCACTCCAAGTTCCACTACGTTGAGCGTGGAGACAGGAGTAACCGTTTGCTGTTGCTGCTTCACGGCTACCCAGAGTTTTGGTACTCATGGAGGTTCCAGCTCCGGAACTTGTCGTCATACTATTGGGTCGTGGCGATTGATATGAAGGGATTTGGTGACTCTGACAAGCCCACCGCAAGGTCAGAGTACAACGTTCCTGTTCTTGTGGAGGAACTCTACGACTTCCTCGCTGCCATCGGTACTACACACACATCAACCGATAGATTATCCCAACTGATGTTGTTGTGTTGAACAGGTCGAAAGAAGTGTTCGATAGTGAGTCACGGGATGGGTGGGCTCCTAGGGTGGTACTTTCTGAACCGATACCCGGATGTCGTGGACAACTACGTCTCCATCTCCAGCCCCCATCCTCTTTCCTTCAGACAGGAACTCACACTCAAGAGAGTCCCCAACGTCGGGTAGGATTACCGCACTTAAGCCATCATCTCTAATCTCTTTAATTGCATTGATTGTGCAGGTGGTACTACTTTAGTCAGCTTCCGTACTTTCCGGAGCGAGAGGAGATGAAGCAGGACTTGATTGTGTTTGACAGGATCTTCTCACGGCTGGTGAACAGCAAGAGAGGCAACTTTACCCAACAGGATATTGACGCATTCAAGTACACCTTCTCCAGGCTCGGTAGACACCACAACTGCTCTGCTAGTCAAGTGTCAATGGTTAAATGAATGCTGTGTTTCAGAGGATTGGGTTGGGCCGGTGAATTACATGAGGAGTTTGTTGCGTCAGAACTTTTTGAAGCGGAGTCTGAAGAAGAGTTCCGTGCCGACGTTGTTTATAGTGGGGAACGCTGACCCGTACTGCAGCCTTGAGATGATCTGCAAGTCGTCCGAGTATGTCGAGAACTTTACTCTCAAGATTGTGGAAGGAGGGGGTCACTTTCTCCCGCAGGAGATGCCCAACTACATCAACAGCATCATCCTTGACTTTATGAAGAGTGAGTACACACGAGAAACAGTTTGGGTTTGGATTGTAATGGATGTGGTGTGTGTAGTGCCTGAGCCGGTGGCGTTGTACAGCGATCCGGAGCCGGAGGGGTCGATTCTACGGAAGATGATTGGGGCGGGGAAGAATGCGGTGCACTCGACGGTCAACTACGGGAACCAAATGGGGAACAGGATCATCGGGAGGAACTCGGGGAACAACCTCTACCCGATGCTCTACTTTTAATCATCCCTACGGGTCTCTTATTATTAATACTCAAGAATAAAGTTATGTTTCCGATACGAGTTTACTAACGCGCGTGAGTTGTGGTGACGTTGGACGAAGAAGCAGATGTGTCTGAATATTTGATGCTTACACACACACTGCAATTCCCTTGTTAGTAATGAAGGCAGGTGTGTGTGTGTGGTGGACTCATCACATTCAATTTGTTCACACGATAGTTCAAGTGGCAAGGTGGTCAGGGAAGGACGCGGTGGTAGACTAGGAGTATGTCGTCGTCGTCGCTGGTGGGAGGAGTTTTGTTTTCTGGAGAGCTGCCACACCTCCAGTTGACGTTGGTGGTGGATGAATCATCATCGGATGGGTTCATGAATACCAGCATCAGCAGAAGGGGACCTGGGGGAATGTACCGGTGGTGGTCAACAACAACAGAGCTGAGTGTGACGATGGGGTTGAACGAGTTGTTCCAAAGTTTTGAGTCTTGTGGTTCATCATCGGGGGTCGTGTACCTGTTCCTGCTCCGCTGGTCCACACTGGTTTCCTTGAACCTCTTCACCAACACCACCACATCACAGGTTTGAGGATGACATGTGTACATATATATCGGGCAGAGATGCTGATGGTATGTTGCAGATGTTTTTTGGAGACCCGTGTGGGGTGTACATCGTGGAGGTGACCGTCGGTGGTGATGATTCCGAAGGGATGAACAACGTGGAGTCGCTCGTGAGTGGGAGAAACATAACGATAGGGATGAGTACGAAGGTGTACGTTGTGTTGGAGAGGACTGGTGATTTGTGGGAGGTGTACGGGGTGAAGGGGAGTGTGGGTGTGGTGAGGACAGTCCATTTGGAGATGATGTCCCTGTACTACTCCCTCGTGGGTGTTGTATCCAGACGGAGAGACTTTTACGGTGCCCAGTTCATCGGAACGGCTGTGGTGAGTGTGGTCACTTGTCGTCGCGGTCAGAGTTAACATAAGTGTGTTTGTGCAGGTGGACCCAAAGTACCCCAACTCGTTTGACGTTGTCGCAGAGGAGGAGGAGGGGAGAGTTGGGGATGGAAGTCGGGTGCGGTTCGTGGGAGGCCATGCCATCCAACTGTACTGGGATTTCAGGGATGCCCTCAACTTTACGTACGTTTAAATACTCCGGGTGAGGTAATTCCAGATTAAGAAGGTTGTGCTGCTTAGGGAGGGTGCGGTTGGTGGTGAGTACATTTGGGAGGACGGTGATGATAAGTTGACGGGGATGGGGAAGTTGGTGTTGGAAGGGACAGCGGACATTGGGCTCTCCTTCGCTTTCCTCATTCCCTACCGGGCCAAGTTCCTCTCCTTCACGCCCAACATCGTCGTCGCCAGGTTGACACACACACACCAGAGTTGTCCACACTGAATGGGGACTTAATAATGTGTGTGTTTAAGGTTATCGCTGGTGTTCCGTCAGCCGTCGACGTCGTCCCTCCGGAACATGTTTGTGGAGCCCTTGGAGCGACCGGTGTGGGTAGTCATGGGCCTCGTCTCACTTGCCTTCGTAGGGGTGTTCACACTCATCAGGTGGCTTATCATCAGTAAGCGGAAGTTCCTTCAGGATGACCGAGACTTTTGCGGTGACCTGGCCGTAGTGGATGGAACCCTCTGGACCCTCGCCTGCTGGTGTCAGAGAGGTTCGTGTGTGTGTGTGGATCTGAAAGATTTAAGATGAACCCAATCTTTTGTGTTTGTGAAGGATGGCCGCTGCACCCATCGGGGTATTCGCTGCGTGTGTCGCTGCTGGTCCTGTGCTTGACGAGTATGGTTGTGTACGCGGGTTACTGCGCTCAGACGGTGGCGAACTTTGCGGTGACCCGTGTGGGAGTGTCGAGTGTGCCCGAGTTCTTTGCCAAGCACCACGTGAATGTGGTCGAAGGGACTCTCAACGACTTTGCCCTGTCCTTCGCCAAGGTCAGACACTGAATAAATGTGGTGTGTCGCATCTGACAGTGTGTGGTTCTGTACAGTTCTACAGGTTGGACTCTGAGATGGTCTCCCGTCGTATGGAGAAGATGGGGGAAGATGAAGCAGTGGGTCACATAGGGTCGGCGATGCGGGCGGAGAAAGCGTTGATGATGACCCCTGAGCGGTTGTTTGCGTTGGCGGAGGAGCAGAAGATGAACCCGCGGGTGGTTTGCGAGACCCTCAGCGTCATCCCCGTCGAGGGAAGCGACATCCTCGCTGGAGTGTTCCTCAAGAAACGCTCGCCACACTTGGAAGTCATCAACTTTATGTAACCCACACGTCAATTCATTAAGGAGGACTTAATTAATGCTAATTTGTTGTGTGCAGCTCGGTGACGTTGGGTGAGAGGGGTTTGTCTCGTTTGTACACGCGTCGGTTCTACGAGGAGAGTGCGTACAAGTGCGTGAGGAGTCGCATGAGTTACTACAAAGACGACTTGGGGATGTTTGACGTTCTCCCTGCGTTGCTTGTCCTCCTGCTGGGTGGAGTGGGACTGTCGGTGGGGGTCCTGTTCCTGGAGTCAACGTATCATAACCATGTTGTGCGCTGTAGGGAAGTGTTTAGTGGCAGATGGGAAGGTTGAGTTGTGCGAGGACGTTGAGTTGGAGGAGTGCGTCGAGGGTGAGGAAGCAGAGGTAGAGGGCGAGTGAGGCGAGTGCGACTTTGGTGTCGATTTGGAAGTTGTTCCAGGAAAGGAGCGACTGGATGGGGAGGATCGACAGGCCGCACATGAACGTCGAGTACCACAGCGCAAACGAGTCGACGCGAGCGTAACTCGAGTCAGGGAGGTTCAGCAGCGCGCGGATCAGCCACGGGAGACCAAGACACACCAACATGTTGAACGTGTTCGATCCCACTCCGGTACTCGTCGCCATCGTGCCCAGGCCTAATACAGCAGCAGCAGGGTGATTACTAAGTAGGTCAGTAGTAGTGTGGGGTGAGTGGTGTTACCCCTTCGTGCGACGATGATGGAAGAGACGGCTTCGGGGAGTGAGGTCCCTGCTGCAATCATCGACACCCCGAACACAGTGTCCTTCACCCGGTAGGTGTGCGCTGCAGATTAAGTGACATCAGAGGGGTTGTTTATTGTCGGTGGGGGTGGTAGTGGGACCATCGATGAAAGATTGGAGGTTCGGCAATGTTTCATCGATGGGTGGGACTACTCACCGACGACGGTCATCATCCAGGTGGAGAGGTAGGAGAGAAGGGAGATCCACAGAGTGGAGATGAGGAAGGTGAGTAGGACTCCAAAGGTGGACGACTTGTTGGAGAAGTCCGGAATGGTCAGTGCGAAGAGAGTCGACAGCGGAACTCCTGACAGACGCACGGCCACCTTCATCCAGCGTTTCATCCGGTCCCACGACGCCAACCGGAATTTATTGGCCACACTACAGAGACCCCCACCACTGCCAGTACTACTGGAAGTGTTGTCCTCGTGAATGGAGAAGGTGGTGGACCCGCAGAGTGAGACGATGGCGACTTGTGAGGTGGACAGTGAAGGTAGTGGGGGTTGTTGGTTGGATTGTGTAAAGTGTCGTCGCTGTTTCTTGTGGTGGCAGAAGTAGTGTGAGCAGAGGGGATGGGAGGCCGATGGGAGGTGGACGGCGACCCAGTGCTCGAGAAATGAGTCGTTGTACATGACCCAGATGTAGAGACCGTAGAGGGCCAGGAGCCCCACCGACTCGTACCAGTAGATCCTCTCGTCCCACAGGACCACCAGGAGCGCAGCCACTGATAACCCGTAGAACGTCACGTCACGCTTCATCGGCCACGGATCCACCACCACCGGCTATTAAGGAGGAGAGTTCATGTAGACACTTAATGAGTGTCAGTTGTTAAGATTACCTTGTTAGTGGCGAGTCCGATGCAAGCGAAGATGGCGAGGTGGTTGAAAATGGAGCTGCCTACGATTGTTCCGATGCCCATGTCGCCCTTCATGATGAATACGCCGATGACGTTGGTGAAGATCTCGGGCGTTGACGTCACCCAGCCCATCAGCGTCGCACCCGCTATGTCGCTCCTCATGTTCAGCACTACGGACACGGACAACAGTAAGTTGAAGGGGGAATGTGAGACAAAGTTGGGTGTGTGGTGAGTAGTGACCATGAGCGAGTTGTTGGACGGAGGGGACAAAGTAGTTGTCGCAGACGATGGCGAACCCGTGGAAGGCAACGAGGGTCGCGATGAAGTGAAGGGCGATGGCTCCCGAGTGGAGACGCTCGTCCTGACTGAACAGGTCCCGGGGGAACTCATCCACCATCGCCACACTGCAGTTCGATAACTCAACAGCAGCGTCATCACGTTGTTCTCCAGACAGGTTCTCGTACTGAGTCGGGGACTCATCCACTTCTGCAAAGGACAGTTCAGTAGGTCTCAGCAGCAGCAGCAGAGAGAGTCAATTATAGTTACCTGCGTACAGAGGCTCCCTGAGGAGGAGGAGGGAGATGAGGCCTTTCATTCTTTTGAATGGGCCCTGTGCACAGCAGGACCGATGAGGAGCAAGTGTGGTGGATGCTTAAGTGGTTAGATGTAGTTGTGATTGCTGTGACGTGTGTGCGTGTTGACTGAAGAAGGTGTGGTGTATCATTTTGTAGTAACGAGAGTGCTGCTTAGGGTTATTGGAATCGGAAGTTGTCTTAATAACAGGCCTGATTAACATGATTCATGATGGGTGCTCGTGTTAATGGTAGTGATTAAGTGTGTCTCATAAAATTGAATTAAGGTTCTCTCTGTGTTTATGGCAACAACAACGGCGGCGACGATCTCTCTTGTTCTCACTTGTGTGTGTGAGTTGTCCTCGTCCTCCACAAGTGTTGGGTGAATTGCTATTGCTATGGAAGAAGACATGGAGAACCAGGTGGGGTCTTCAACTGGTGTTGTTGGAGAGGAGTCGCCGGTGTCATCCCTGCTGGACGATGAAGAAGGAGGGAGTTCCCTCCGGAGGTCCCTCTTGATAATCGGGTTGATTTTCCTCTTGTCCCTCATCGGCCTCGTCTGGCTCTACTGCATCTTCCCCAAACTCGACAAGTAACACACACGCACACATTAAGTCATTTCAGATTGTCAGGTTAACTTGTGTGTTTCAGGGAGGAGTCGTCGTTGCTTCGTCTTCCGAAGAGTATGGAAGACGCGAAGGGAGTGGGTCGGGTTCTGGTGCGGTACAAGGACACTCACTTCCTCCAGGTCATCGCCGGACTCTCCTTGACCTTCATCTTGTAAGACACACACTTGAACTCATCTTGGAAATGTCTTGAAGAAGATTCTCTTGGGTTGTTGTTAGTCTTCAGACGTTTGCGATTCCTGGTTCGATTTTCCTGTCGATCCTCTCGGGTTTCCTGTTTCCGTTTTGGTTGGCCCTTCCGCTGGTGTGTTTCTGCTCGGCGGCTGGGGCGTCCCTCTGCTACTGCATCTCCGACCTCCTCGGCCGCAGACTCGTCCTCAAGTACTTTCCGAACCAAGTCAGAGAGTGGTCACGCACCGTAAGACGACAGATACGGAGACTTAATCTAAGCCTAAGCAGTCTTAAATAGGGTTAATAAATAGGTGAACAACCACCGGGACAATTTGCTGAACTACATAATCTTCCTGCGGATGACTCCCTTCCTCCCGAACTGGTTCATTAACGTCGTCTCCCCCATCATCGGAGTTCCCCTTCGACCATTCGCACTCGGGACGTTCATCGGTAAGCAGAGTGGCGGTGGGGGTTGTTGGAATTTAATGGTGGTGTGTGTTTGTGTGTAGGAGTGGCTCCGCCGTCGTTCGTGTGCATCCACGCGGGAACGACTCTCAACCAGCTGACCAGCTCCTCCGACGCCATCAGCTGGACCTCAATCATCGTTCTCCTCATTCTCGCCCTCTTCGCTTTGATCCCAATACTCATTAAGGACTTGTTAAGGCCAAAGGTCGATTAATAAACTTAACCTTTTCACACCTCGAGTTAAACTATTTTCTTCAATGCTTAGTTAAGTGAATAAAGTGATTAAGTGGCCAAATAAGTGTGAGAGCTTTAATTGGGATGACTAAAGAGTAGGGTGAGTAGAGTGGCGACGACGTGAACGTTGACGCTGTTTCCGAGTGCCTTGTACTGCTGCTTAAGGGAGAGGTGAGGGGGGAAGTTGAACTGCGGGGGGTAGCAGAGGAGTCGCGCGACTTCGGTGGGTGTGAAGAACCTTAGTTTCCTGTCCTCCGGGGGGATTTTCTCCAGCAGGGTCGTCGTGTTGTTGAGTTTGTCAAAGGGTAGTGTGTAGTCGAGTAGGGACCCGGTTCCGGTGAGGTAGTGGTGGTAGGCCTTGGTGAAGCAGCACGAGTGTGTGGACGCAGCGTGGACGACGTCAACGGCGTTCCAGTACTTTTTCTTCTTGTCCAGTGGGACTGTGAACAGCTGTGACGACGGGCCAACTTCCTCCTTCTCAAGAATGTCTCCGACGCAGAGGGGGTAGTCGTCTGGGATCGTCTTGTTGTTCCTCATCTTGAGCCACTCTGCCTTCTGCAAGTCAACGATGGTTTGAACCGCGGCGTTGTCGTCGGGTAGGGAAGAGTTGATGGTGGTGGTGGTTTGAGTGGAGGAGGAGGAGAAGGGTGTGGTTTTCCGTCCGATGAGGTAGTACCTGAGCCTTGAGTTGGGAATTCCGAGGTGGGTGGGGCTGAGAAGGAACTCCCTGAGGTGGTGGAAGTGGCACTTGTTGGTGAGCGTGTCGATGAGTTGGTCGTGGGCGTCCGAAGTCTCAAACCCCGCGACGTTCTCGAGGAAAATGTACTCAAAGTCGACGGAGGGAAGAATGTCCAGGATACGCGACAACGGAGAGGAACGAGAGTCACTCAGCCCCTGCTTAAGCCCCGTACTGCAATAATAGTAATAATGTCACGTGTGTTCATAATTTTAAGTGGAAGAAGGAAGTAGTTGCGGTGATGATGCTATACCGGCAGAAAGGCTGGCAGGGGGGGCTCATAAGGATGGCGTTGACTCGGAGTTGGTTGATCTCTTGGGCAGTGAGGCTCTCAATGTTCCTCCTGGACACTTTGGTTCCTGGGAAGTTGTGCGCGTACGTCTCCACCACACTCGGGTTGATCTCAAACGCACCAACCACTTCCACGTCATCCACGCCAGACACTTGAACAACCACAACGACGAGATTTAATAATTGCTCAGTTTATTCTCTCATTAACTTACACCAAGAATGCCTTAATCTATAAACCCTACTTAATCTAAAAAAAACAATAGAACTGGTTTCTTGAGTTCAGCTGAATTTGGAGACGTGTTCGTACTTGACGCCGCGGAGGGTTTGTCCGGCGTAAGTGCCGGAGGTGACTTTGATGGTGACGGAGTAGTCGTCGATGTCGACGGAGGAGACCTGGGCCTCGGCGCCCCTCATGTGTCCGTTAAGTATTTTGACGGTTTTGCCGGCGGCGGGAATGACGGTTTCGAGATGTTCCTGGTCGAGTTTAAGTTTGCTTCCGGTTTCGTTCATCTTGATGAGAGCGGTGTACCTGTCGATGAGCTGGAGGACGACGCCCTTCTGTTTGTAGTACTTGTCGCCGAGGGCCTTAGTGATCACTTTAACGGTGATGCCATCGAGGAGCCAGTTGTCTGCCTGCTTAAACTTTTTCTCCTTGAACCGCTCCTGCTCCTCACGGAGCTCCTCCAACGCAGACTTTCTTTTAACGGAGGAACTGCTGCTGGCGAAACTCCTCACGGACTCGGGTCTCTTGGGAGGAACTTTGAAAACTGACCCGTTGGGAGGTTCAATCATGGCGATGGGGGCAGCAGCAGCAGGAGGGGTGATGAGGGTGAGTTTGATTTTGTCTTCGTCACTTGCCCTGTTGAGTTCCGAGTACTCCGAGTTGTTGTTAGTTTTATCGCTGGCGGCGCGTTGGACTTGTTTTTCGATGAACTCGAGCATCCGTTCGTTGTCGTCCTTGTCCATTTTCTCTTTCTTTGCGAGTTGCTGCTGCCGTGCGATGGTTTCGGGGTCCCTGTCGACCCACGTGACGAACCAGCCCTTCTCAGTTTCATCGACGGTGCAGACGCCCTCCCTCCCGAGCCACTTGACGAATGAAGTGAGGCTGAGCCACTTGGTCGCGTTCATGTGCATGTGGCCCTTGTCAGAAATGTACTCCTGGTACACCTGGTTTGCGTTCACTCGCTTCGTCCCGTACCGACGACGAATCAACTCAACGTACCCGTCCTTGAACTCCTTGGAAAAGTCGTCGAGGTAGCGGTGGGGGTTCTCCGCAAACAACAACAACTGA
The DNA here is from genome assembly GCA_034696565.1 of Isotomurus graminis. Classification (NCBI taxonomy): domain Eukaryota; kingdom Metazoa; phylum Arthropoda; class Collembola; order Entomobryomorpha; family Isotomidae; genus Isotomurus; species Isotomurus graminis. The sequence continues at coordinate 10,560 of JAQGAB010002719.1, forward strand.
CGCTGGTGAGACTCGGAGGATGTGTGACACTTGAACCCATTCTCGTCACGACACTGTTTCTCACACATCTGACAAAACCAACGCAGCTTCTGAAGCCCCTTCGACTTCATCTTGTTCCCCAACCATTTCGGCGTTCCTACCTCCGCCTTCGGCATCTTCACGATTATTCACACACACTTGCCAAAAACTAACAACAACAACAACCAGCATCAGCGGGTTCAGTTTTGCGGACTACGACGGAGAAGTCGCTGGTGATGAAAGGTCAGAGATGAAGGGTGTGGGGTGTCTTACTTTTGAGTGCCCAGTGGAGACCTCCGATTCCGCTGAAGAGCTCGAGAACACGCATCGACCTCAGGTCGTCGACAGCAAAAAATGTAAACAACTTGTCGAAAAACGTGTTGAGTGAAGTGGTGAAGAGTGGAGTTTGAATTTGGCGGGGAAATGTCGTCTTGGGAGTCTCACGGTGCCCCAGGAACGGCCTTACGCGCTTTGTTGCTGCTCTCCAGTGGAAATAATTTGATGAGAAAGGTTCTTAGGTGAGTCCTCCTTATCTTTAGTGTTTAAGCCTTTACTGCGTGTGTGTGTACAATTAGGTAGGTGGTAGTTAAAATGCATTAAGATCACAGGAGTATCCATGAGCAAGAAGTTCTGTGCTTGTTTGAGTGGGGGAGGGTGGAGACCCACTTCCTCAGGGTGATGATGACCACGCCCAGGACGACGACGACGGCCCCAACGACCCT
>JAQGAB010002720.1:0-11297 GCA_034696565.1 Isotomurus graminis
TGTATTATTCAGGTTCCACTAAGCTATGGGAATGCACAAATATAATTACAGGAAAACACTTTTAAAATTCCAGTCACATTTTCTGTTTTTTATGAGCGTGATAGCAATAAATAGTCATCACCATCATTTTCATCATCGTAGTGATTTTCATCAATCGTACTCTTTCGACGTACACCTCTCACGTGTTACCCAGTTTTTCTACTTTATTCCGAATTCTCCGATTTGTATAAAACTTTCTACTTTTTCTATCAAAAGAAACTCCTGTACCAGTAGTTGTACACGTCAGACTTATTTGGCTTTGAGAAAGTCGAAGTGCACGTTGATTCTTACTGTTGCGAAAAGAATCTTTGTTGACTTGCTCTTTCCCATCTTGATGATGATGATACAGTTAAATAAGATACTTCTCATGCCCTTCTCAAGAAAGGATGAAGAGAGGAAGACATTTCCTACTAAGAAGGAAGTATTCCAAAAGAAAAAAGGAACTTTCCCCGTACAGTTCGCTGCTCGTCCTTGTCATTGTACACATTCAGAATAAAACTGTGTGTAGGTGCTTTGAACGTGTGTACTTGTGTACAAATAAACTCAAGGAAAGTACGCTCAGCTTCAGAAAAGATGGAAAACACGACGAATGGATTTCAAAACTCTCCTTGTGATGCATGTGAACAATCTCAGCTTTGCGTATTGTTCCACGACACAAGGGAAACAGATCGATTCCTGTTGGGCTTTTTTCTCCGTGTACATTCCTTATGCTTATGTCGAATAAATACACCAACAGGAGTATCAGCTCAAAGAATGACACATTTTATTCAAAGGAAACTACAAAAACGTGTCGTTTTGTAATAATGAAAAGGTTCTCATCAACACCTTGTTCAATTTCACGTGTAGAAACAAGCACATACTTTCATACGAAGATTTTCAGAAGAACTATACATACCCGGAGTGACAGCATGAGTGGAAGTTTAATATTATGGCAAGATCCACAGTCGCCCGTCCTTGCAAATGTAAAATGAAATGTGAATTGTCGAATAAAACAAATGTATAACGAGATGATTATACTCATCATGAATTTGTAGGATTCGATGATATTTCTCATTTAGCCCACTATTATTTTAGTTCTGAGAAGGATCGGAAAGCTGCAGGAGATCCACTCAAAAGAGAAAGAGAGTCAGATAGAGAGAGAGGAGATGTAATCAAATTTGACGAATGTTATTGTTTGCTGAAGGCACACGGATTCTTCAATTAACTATTCTCTCAAACGGTTGGCTGGTGCCTTTTCTCGTCTCGAGTAAAAACCAACCTACTCTCTATCTCTCTGTCTCTACTGCTATTTGTTGAACAAACCAAAGAACAAGTCAAGCTAGTGTAGAATTTGGTTAGCACACAGTTAAATCGAAAGACGAAGAGAAGAGGTAATTAAATTTGCGTCCAGGTATCCATTCACTACTCTGCAATGCGTACATACGGAGAGATAGTCTTTCTCCAGTCACCAAGTCACCAGTGAAGGTGTGACTGTCACCAGGAAGGAAACCCCAAGACCAAGCCACTTTCCCAGTATCACACTGTGCTTTTGTCTTACTAACTAAAAATCAACTCTTGACTTACCATTTGACTGTATAAATTGTTGAATTTGCGTCCACATCGAATTTGCAAAACATTACTAGAGTATCCCCTTCGAGAATCATACTGGGGCCCACAAGATTTATTTTATTGGATCCTCTCACTCCTCCCAAACTTCCAGCGAGACCTGCAAGACACAAAATTGAGAACATTTTGGTTAAACTCTTCTAGACAGTAGCAGAAGAGAATAATGATAGGCTTGTGGTAGCAAAGACCATTGAGGTTGATTGAGCAATGATTTAGATTTCGAAGGTTTCATTCATCGAAAAGAGTGGGTGGAGTTGATTTCAAGTCTTCTACTACTTGGACAATACGAAGAGACCTACACATACACACCCGAATCTCTGCCCTGTGGCCAGTACAACTATTCAAAGTCATTAGAGAACTTTTCCGGTTCTTTCTATCATTTCTCCCTTTCACTCATTCCTTTAAACGAAACATGGGAGTAAAATGAACTTGCAGACAGGCAGGAGGACGGGAAGAGACCCTGAAGAGATTCTTCCAAAAGTATTTTTCTTCTCAACATCATCTCAACCCCACAAGTACGAAAGGACTCGTGGTGAGTACTGAGCAGTAAGTATCTATCTACTGACGAAGGGAGAAAGTAGAGATCCAATTCATCCATCCATTTACCTCTTCTGTAGTGTTTACTTTCAAATTATTTCATGCAGGTTGCCTTTTCCTCATTTACCTTGGTCTCTTGTTCTTCTATATAAAACTACAACAGACGCATGCATTCTGTGTAGAGATGCACCTGCAGGAAGGGGTGCGCTGTACATCTTTATTGCACAACGATTCCTACTCTTTGCATTGGTTTTAGTGCAATTAGCTACATCAAGACAATCTAGAGAAATTCCTGTACTCTCCAAAGAAAGTCTGTGTAACTGTGCACCATAACTTTTTCTGCCTGGGCGGAGAAGGAATTTAAAGATTTGTGAAATTGAGACTCAAGGGTAGGAGAGAGGGGGCTGATGGTGATCACTTCCCAGTTTACGAAGATCCGATTTGTTTGCCTTTCTCTGTATAAGTTGTGCTCATGTTGAAAGGGAATAATTAGGTTTTGAGGAAGAGAGAGAGAGAGATGCAATTTTACTCCACATTGTCCTCTGTGAACAAGAAGGAGCTCAGTCTCATCCTTTTGTGCTCAACCAGATTGCATAAGTAATTCGATACTAACCCCTTCTCAAATTGATGAAAGTCTGGGATACGAATCGCATGGGTTGTATGTGTGGACTGGCGTTAGAGTGTGTGTGTATGTGTATTTCATCCCTCCACAAGGAAAAAGTGAGATGTATTTTCTTTCAGGATATCCTTTCTAGTCTCTTTACACATGCATTCACCTCCACAAATCTGTCTTTTTCTTTTCTTAAATAGACTCTAGTATTCCCGTCTCCCTTATGATAACAACAAAATCCGTGAGACTACTCATAACCACCTACCTACGCTTCTCCGCTAATATTTATTCAAATCAATCTACAAATCTAGATAAGTCTTGTAGGTGCTTAGACGAGATAAAATTTATCGAGGTGCTACCCACACTCCACTTTCCCTGCATGGTTAACCTGTGAAGTGTCATTTTCAGTTTTGAAAACCTTTCAAATGATCATCAAAGTAAAAGGTTTAAATGTGAAATTCATATTCTCTTTCACATCTCCATGTTCAAATGTTCATGTCTATAAAAGCTCGAGATAAACGGGGATCTAACGTAAACTCACACACTCAGAGTGAGACAGAGAAGGAAACATTTTGCCGTGGAATGAGATGAGTAGAGGATTAGCACAGGATCACATCATGATCACCGTCATCATCATCTCCATCGTGGGTGCTTTCTCTGTCTCTCCATCTCTTCGAGTAATTTCATCCTTTTGGCCCGTTCGAGTTTAGACATCGTGGAAAGCGACAATATTCATGCAAACTCCTTTCACCCGTTCTCATCACCCAGTCTGTGATATGTTAGTTTAAATGGACTTTGCATGCATCGCTGGTTTCCCAGTGATAGTGTCATAATAATGACATTGAGTGGGTCATCTTCATCCCTTAAATTAATTACTCGTTTCATTTTCCACTGAAAACTCTTCATTTCTGAGTGCTCTGCCCTTATTAACTAACCCACAAGTAATCATGTAGTAAAGTTCTGAAGCGCATTTAATTCTAAAGATAAGTTATCTCCAATCTCATTTGTTTTCCAAAAAGTTTTCAAATTATTATTCACAATATTATAAGCTTTTAGAATATTTCTACAAACCAAATTACAAAACAAACAAGAACTTTGTAATTTTTTTCTTTTTAATTTATTGACTTTCCATACACCTTCTCTTTCTCCTCCACACGGTAGTTAAGAAGTAGCAACGAACAAAATCTCATATCTCTCTGGCATCCTCGAGTAAATAATTCCAAAATAATGATGATTAAAACCTAATAAAGGAAAATAGGGAACGCGTGGGTACTGAGAGGCATTTGAAATCTCCGGAATAAAATATGATAACATTCTTCTTAAAAGCTACTTATTAGATTTAACGAGGAAGAAGGGAGAGACTTCTGGGAGGCCATTATCGAATCAGCATATCCCTCTCCTAATGGGGATACGATTATTAAGTTACATCGAGAAGAAGGGTCTATTTCACCTTTTTTATTTTGCTCTGCTACTTAGCTCATGTAACTAACAGATCGGAGTTGAAGAGACCTACAAGCTATGTACTCTTTCCTTCGTTGTCGTCCTCGCTATCTAATTTGTAAAAGATGGAAGTAGAGAGCCATTACAAAGGATGAAGGATATTTTTATCATGTGAGCATTAGAAAATGATAGGTTCCTAAGTATGGAAGTAGGCATTGCGAACGGCGATGATGACGGCAGTTAAGAAGGACAAGCCAAAAGCGTTGGAAAGGGAGGATTGAGGATTCAGCTGGCTGTCTTCTCCGTCTCTCCCAAACTTGAGCAGGTTAAAAGGGTCAAGAAGAGAAACTATTTTTCCTCCGTCTCTCTTTCCAATGTTACATTTTTTGTGTCTCTTGTCTAAACAGAAGAGGACCATCACTAACCCCCACTACCACCACACACCAAACAGAGAATAGTTGGATGCATTATACTCTTGTAAGAGAGAATTAAAGTTGCATGTTTTATATGGCATCTGCCTATATATGTGTGTGTGGTTTCCAAAGATGAAGAACTGTAGAGTCTCTCTTTTTCTGTCTCTTCATTTCCATCCTTGCAATTTCGATTCTTTTTCTGTGAGACTGGAAGAGTCATAACGAGACGATTACCTCGGAGTGACAATAACGATTTCGTCCAAAAAGAAATGACCCTGTTGGATAGAGTTCTCTTGCTAGTTGCAGGCTTACTTTCTTTCACTCTAGATTTATTTAAAATTCGGGATTTTTCTTATTTTTCCTGGTGCAGAGGTTTACTTGAATTTGCCTTGAATTTTATTTTACACGTTAATAGTTATCAGCTTTTCTTGATATTACTTCTCTGGAGAGTACAAGATGAGGTTTATTGGAGGTTTGGAGAGACTAGAGATGAAATCTCCTAGGACTTGACACATTGGCCTGCAACACATGTAGATGTGGCTGAGAAAGAGCATCCGTCTTAAGATAACCATTCTGGTGAATGAGTGACACGACTGAGTGAAAGGAGTCAAGTCATTCTCTCCTCCCATCCCATCTATTCACACTCACTTTGTCTTTCCTCTCTTTCCTTTTTTGCCAAAATATTTTTACGAGAGGACATATCACTCTGAGTCCAGCATGATGGAAAAAGTTCCCACTCCGAACAATGGATCCTTACTTGTGTCTCTCATTTTAACAAGGAAATACGAATCCAGTCACTCTTCCTCCAATACAATCCCAATGACTTTCCCGGCTCTCTGTCTCTCAGCTTTCTCCCCATATCTTATCTTTTGTCATAAATATCTTGTCTTCTCCCGAGCTCATCACATGCATTTCCGAACAAGAAAGTGTGTAGCGACCGTTGTTCACTACAGAACAGTACCAAGTGCACGTTCAAATGATTCTCCGGTTCTGTTACTATATGCTACACGATAAAGAATAAACCTGCTTCTTCCAACTCTGTTATTATATCTAGTAATACCTCCCGCACCCTTAGCTGCTGCTGCTACTACGGGTTCTTTATTCTCTCCCTCCCATTCGTATTTAATTTTACGCTTCTCTCAACGACAAAATACTATTACTTTGATTAGCTCCTAGAAATACGGAGAAAGGAGAACAACAATCAAATAAAAAGAAGAGTCGAGTTGTCTCCACCAGTCTCGTGTTCATTCATACCTTTTTCTTTACTTCCTTTTTCTCAGACAACGACCATACTTTAAGTATCAATTTGACACGTGCTTAAGGCCATATTATCCTGTTTTCTTAGACCTTTCTAAGCTCGAATGTAATACAACACAGAGCGAGTGGAGAAAGTCACTGGGTATAGTTTTGTCTCAACTTCCTCCTTCCATATCTCTCTGATGCATCTTATTGCTACACTTTTCTTAGAAGCCCCTTTTACTCTTCCCACATTATCATGACGTGACATCATCATCATCGTCATCATCATCTTCATGAGCCGTTCTAAATTCATTCTGAATGAGATGTTAAAGTGTATGAAAAAACTTTTTGGCACCCAAGAGAGCGGAAACCCAAATTCCCTCGTGCCACGCAAAAGATCTGTACATATATACATGGAAGCAATGCATACACATAGTTGCTTTCAGTACTGTATGTGTGCCTTTTACTGGTGATCCTACTGCTGCATACGACTACTACTTTCCCTCTAGAAAGCGTTTTTCTCGTCGAAAAAAGATGTAAACCTCGAGAGATGTGAGAAAAAGACACGGTGAAGAGTCACCTTCAATTCCACCTCCCACCAGTCTTGCACAAGAAGTCCTCCTTCCTGTTTCTTCTTCACGTAGGGATTAATTTATTCTTGTGTGCTTCTTTGTGATAAACGAGGTGTAAAATGAAACTAGAACACCTTGAGCATCTAAAAGGAGTCAAGGGATGTGTAATACCGGGTCTCCGTAGTTTTCTATGTAATGGGAGTCTCTTCCATTATGCATGCATGTCAACATTACTTCACACACTACATATATACACTACCAACCGCTACTTTCTCCAATGTTACTTTTTTCTGCTTTCCCTGTTCGCTTACGCTTCGCAAGAATGCGTTATCATCATATTCTTCTACTTGTAGTAGTAGATGTACTGTGTATATGTGTTCGTTCATCATGCGGGCACTTGAAGAGGGAGAGTAAGTGCCGCTGAGTGTGTATGTTTTGTGTGGTGTCGTATTCGGATAGTACGAGATGACACCATTTTTTCCTCTTTTACAGCATTATTTGTCACGTTACTCATGTTCTCAAGAAACACAACGATGAGATACAGACACACACTCATGTACGATAAAGTGTTAGAACGAGACAGTAAATGTGGACAGAATACTGAAAGAGAGAAAGCAAGCAAAATCTCCTTTTCTGAGTATTTTGACGCAAATATTCTCTGCAAAGTTTAAAGACAATTACCCTGACGTTGATTAAAAGAGGGTACAAAGGGCAAGCAGACTAACTACACACACTTACCGTCAATGAACAGTCCACACCAAAGGGGTAAGAGTAAGAGGGTTACTTTCTCCCAAAGTCTATCCATCTTTACACACACACACACTTTCCTTTTACAGTCACTCACAAACAAGTCCTTTTTTTACAATCAATCCCAGCACTAGTTCATGCACCAGTTCGTAAAACACGTTTACTACCTTTCGCTTTCACGAGTAACTCTCTTAGGATTATTTCTTCAAGAAAAGTCACTTCTCACGAGATTAAGCAGAGATACTCTTTTGAATGGGATTGAATAGTAAAACTCTGTTCTATGGGGATTGATAGCCCATCGTCATCATTTCCTCTGGCTGTATCGCTTTCTCACAGATTACCCCGAAAGATCCTTCTCACCACAACTCTTTCATTTATTCACTTCCCCACGATTACCACCAACACTACTTACTACACCCTCAACCGTTGTAAATTATTATGTCACCACCACTTTTCTGTTGTCACTTTTGTTTTCTCACTGGGTAAGTGTGGATTCTTGGATAGATAATCGTGTAAAGTGCTCACTCAATCCGTTCATGATGGATTTCATCAATCAAAATAGTTTTAAAATGACGTGTGTGTGTATTTGTGTTCTGCTTTTCCACACTTGATCTCACATAACCCACGAGAAAGTGTAACTGCACATTACTTTCTGTGACAGGCTTGGAATTTAGAAATACGTGTGTCTCTTTATTTTTTAAGCCCAACGTTCAACTCAAGAATCTCGGAGATAACATTTTGTCTGTAATTAAATTAATTAAGGGAGACTGGTGCTCTGAGTGGCTTACTAATTGTCTCCTAGTATTTTGTAGATACAGACAGACAACTGCTCACTATAAGACAGAGACACGGAGTGAAAGTACAAAAGTAAGTGAACGACTCTGACCTGGGCCAACTACTAACCCAGTACAAGTCAAGTATCTCAGTGGATTAAGTTTCTATCTTTGCACTCGTAGAAAGAGTGTATACATGTTACATTTAATCTGGGGAAGAAGTGAATTAATCTTAAGAGGCTAAGACTATAACGAGAGTTTATGTAATGAAGTGGAGGAAGTGAGTACGAGTGAGCGTCTCTCTCTAGAGATCCATGTGCAACCTTTGTTTTACACTTGTGAAATGTGTCTGAATTTATCCCGGCACGGGAGATAAAAACACCAGCCACCAGAACTCTCCTGTCCCCTGCGCAATCCCGCTTCTACTGTTTACTGTACTTCTCTGCTACATACTTTCTCTACATTTACTCAGCTTCATTTTACACGAGGAATTCAAATGGAAGGAATACAAAAATCTTAAAGGGAGAATGCTCTGAGCGTGGGTATCACTCGCGTTTACTACCTTCCCAGTTTAGTCTTATTTTGTGGAGTACTTTTCCCCTAAAATTGTGTCTTTCGTACTTTGACTAAACATTAAAGAATGTTCTTCTAAATTGGATTGGCATCAGGATAGAAATTATGATTCTACAGATGAATTTACACTCAACTTATCTGTGTTACAATGTTTTCTTGCATATTGAATTACTTTTTGTATTTATTTCATTTAACTGGAGATAGTATTATGAGATAAGGGGAATTAATAGCTTAGAGAACAAAATACCATGTACTTGTACGTATTACCAACTAAAGCAAGGTCAAAGTAAGTCGTAATCAGTATGTCATTCATAGTGCGAATTACTGCGAAATCCATCCGTCCTGTGGTTGTGTTTCAATTAAACACCATAAGGACTACTATATAAGAAAGCCTTTGTACGAAGTAGCGGGGTAATACCCAGTGTACTACTTGTGGCATGGTAGAATTACAGGTTTGGTATTTTTTAACCAAGGTCAAGCACACTAAAATTAGATTATTTTTCCTTTTGCATTTCTGGTGGGTTGGGTGAGTGGATTGATAGCATTTAGTCTCACGTCATACCATTTTCTAAGAAAATAGTGATTATAGATTGCAGTGTAACATTTCCCTGTGTTGTCAGTAATGAATTAATATTCTCTGTTTTTGAAAGAGCGAGAGACAATTCGCGGTTGAGTAATTATTTATTTATAAACCAACCAGGTATTAGGATGTTTTACAAAGCTTACATGTGAGAACTTTCAAAGAAGAAGGTAAACATACCATAGTGTCCATGAAGCATTAAAAACGCGATATATCCTACATATAGTTATAATAGATGCTGTGTCACAGAAATTAAGCCTCAAGATTATGGAATGAGATTGATTTTGATATACATGATAATCTTATGTGGTACTAATTGAGTTACACCGACAGTTACCAGTGTATATTTGTCGTTACTAATCTTTTAAAAGGGCCAGAAGATTACAATTACAAATGGGAATAGCGAAAGTATCAGAAGTCATGAAAGCCGTTTATTAGTCCCTCTTGCAGCAGTAGAAGTATCATTCTCGTGCACATCATCGCAGGAAGCATTTCATCAGCGGGAAAAGTTTTATTTCATCTCCATGCTCATCTGGCGAAGGTGAAAGTGAAAGAGAGTCTTGTTGGAGAATTAAAACAACATCTTGTACAAGTGTAAGGTTGACTTATGGCGGAACGAAAGAAGAAAGTAAGTTTGGACAGGGAGAGAGTCTCAGGTTGCTTCCAGGGTTCAGTAAACAAGAAAGAAAGGCTCCTTGCTTGCTTCCTTCATTCTTGTCCATCAGGAACTCCATTAACCCAATTATACGAGACTCCTTTGATGTCTGTATCGGGAAAACTTCACAATGGTTCAAAGTAGTGGGGCCAAACCACTCTCTCATCATGAGGGACTGATCAGAAAGAAAGACAGGATGATCATGAAGAAGATACTTTTCACTTCGAATGAATCGACCAGGAAGAGCCAATAATGATATATTAACAACAACAAGAAGAAAGTCTCACATTGCCCTCGCTTCCCCTTTCTCTCATCCTCTAAGGGATGACTTTCTCTGTGAAATCCTTTACAATCTTCAAATCTCTGTTCTCTTTTGTTTCGTTCCTGAGATGATTTTAATTCCTTCCAAGTTTCATTCTGCGTATAGAGCACTCTCGGGATATCTTTGTTCGCCACTTTCACTGCACCAGACTAGTCGGTGTACTTCTACAAACCCATCTTGATTTATTCCTTCGTCTCGTTATCCTTTTCGTCGGACTGGGGAAAAATTGTTCCTTTATCTGCTTCTACGGCTCTGCTCGTTTTCCAAAGTGATTTTGGAAATGGGTCTTCATCTACACATACGAGGGAGTGTAAGCGAGACAAGTAACTCTGCCTTTGTGTGCTTGCCGTTTGATTTGAGCATAAAAGCTAAATGACCAGTGCTCAAAGGGTTTCTACAGAAAGTTTCCATCTCATCCATATTTTCAATTCGTCCTTACACTTCGTCTCTACTAAGTCATCACCATCAATTGAGAACAAAGCCAAGTATGTCCACCCATTCTTCAACTTTAAAAAGATTATGTGCGTCCATACCTCTTCTTTCGTCAACTTTTTCTTCCCTTCTAATGGATCTCTCCTACATCTTGAGTGAGTGTTTGATTGGACTCTCTCTCTCCCTATATACCACGGGGTTCCCACAGGCCTTGTATCCTTCTCTCGTCGTATGCACCCTCAAGACAATCCACCACTACCACCACCACCTCTCTCCAAAGACACATTTATTCTTCTACTTTTATTTAGCATTCAAGTGGAAGCCCCATCCCATCAAGACTTTTATTTATTTCTCCCTTTTCTTTGCAAAAAGACTGCTCATAAGTCAACCAGTCAGTTCAGTTGTTCACTCCAAAACTCCAACTTTCTCTCCCATCCCTCTATAATCCACTTTAATCCTGTGATCAATCATGGATGAGTTTTATGTATTTATGGATCTACATTCCATACAAAACATTTTACAATTCCACACAATTTCTTTCTCAATTCCACTTTGCATCAAACTACCAAAGTACTTTCACTCTCGGCATTACCCGAGGTAATTATTAAGCATAAAGTCTTTTTTATCAAACGTCCTTTATTTATGCTTCTCCGGGAGCATTAAGAAGTCTTATGAGACAAACACATGGACAACAACTAACAACAGCTTTCTCCGATCTTCTAGGGGCGTTGTGTAATGTGTAATGTGTCTCTTCTTTCAC
>JAQGAB010002721.1:0-11296 GCA_034696565.1 Isotomurus graminis
GGCTTCCTCTCGTAAAATGAAATGTGCGATAGTGAAATTAATGAGCGGTACTAATTTAACTTACGGTTGGATTATAATGAAACATGTGTTATAATGATTACACACCTACCTTTAATAATTCTGATGATTTCCCTCAACTGCAGTATTTATATGTGAACTGTTATTACTTATAGTAGATGGGCTTAATTGCGTTTTCCGTTGGTGGTGATGTTAACACTGCAGTGTGAAGTGAAGGACACCACTAAGCGTTACTGTGAGTGTGAAATGCAAATTAATTAATCCGTATCTCTCGGTCGCTATTAAACTTAGGTTGTGTTTTAGTTGGTTACTACACATGCATACGTGTCGATATAAAATTGTATTTTGTGATTCCCGTGTAATGCGCGCATACATTAGAATGCGTTTGAAAATGTAATATTAACAAAGTTAATGTAATATTGAAGAGAACTTCTGTACCAGCTACGTGTGAAGAAGAATGTTTGAGGTGTAACTACAAAATGAAACAAGTTATTATAATAACCTTACTTTGTCTACGTGTGATACAATAAATGACAATGGATAAAAAGAGCACAGTAATCACAATAACCATTCTACGAGTTCATTATGTATACATTTATTATTATCATTGTTGCATATTGTTGACAATTCTTCATCTACATCATTATGGTCTCATCACTATTCGTCCACACAAGTTTTTTGACTGCCTAAAACTTTCAGAACATTCTTTAGAAATTCGATAAATCAAACAAACGAAGCTTCTTACAGATTCTAAGGTAATAAAAATGGACTTTCTTTTCTGAAATCCTAAAGTAACCAAACAATCACGTATTCCATAAGCCTGCCTGACAGTGCTGGAGAGTGGCGATGGTTAATACAACGTGAGGCTGCGCGTAAAATAAATAAAAACTAATAATCACAAAAACCACTGCAACTACGTGATGCAGTATATCGCATTATCGCATAAAATCATAATCACAAAAGATCAATTTTAAATGTTTGACAAGACAGTGTTTGCATTGTTTAGTGATCACTTGTCGTCGACACTACGAGACCTACAAAAAATAGGGAAGAGCTTAATTTCTAGGTGACACTACTTCAAGAGGTTGTGAAAATTACGAGTAGAAACTGTACAAAGACGTGTACGAAGAATAGTAAGTCAGTTCATGGTTGCTCAGGAGAATTCTCAGTCTTATACTAGAGTCTTTCTTTCCAAGGTTTGTTGGTTTTCAAGCAGATGTAGACAAACGGAATTTACTTGGCTGCACAGATTTCTAAAATCATTTGGAATTGACACAAACACGCCTGAAATTCAAACAAGCCGAAGGTCAGTATCATCAATTCTCTCGGTTATATTCTGCCTCGGGCGTACAATTCATACCTGAATGTTCTTCGGACAAGTATTTACAGTAAATATTTAAAATTCCAGTCACGTCATTTGACGTGTTTCCAACCAAGTCCTTTGGCCAAATATCTCTGTAAATTAACATGATCACAATTAGTACCTTAAATAGCTTAAGCATTCTTACAATAAATTAAAATTTGTTCACCTGTTGGCCTTAAACAACTCGGCAACGTTTTCCCATTGATTCGCTAATAAAAGGTCGAGGAGAGTTCCTTCAGCTTCGCTGAGCGACTGCTTACTACCTTTTTCTCCCTGGATCACTAGTGTTGAAATACATTGAAGTAATGCTGCTCTAACTTCCAGCACTTGTCGAGACAGGTCGCGAACCTGGGCAAATCAAAATTAAACATTTCATAAACATGAAGACACTATCTAACGAAGTAGCGACATAATGAACTCCAATAACCTTGAATTTAGGGTTGGAGGACAGAGACTGGACAGCTCTTTGGTGACATTCTAAAAGCAACCGAAGCTGAAACAAAGTGCGGTAGAGCAGTTTCGACACGTCTGCTATAATCTCAAAAGGGTCTGCATTGGAGGACGCCATGTTATCTGGGAAGGAAGCACATTGAGATTCCTCGTAGGTTGGTAACTCCCCTTCCAGAGCCTTCAACTTCACAAGAGGCTTTAATCCTCCTTCTATGCACTCTTGAAGCGTTTCTTTCCTGTCATTTAAAGTTTCCAGATGCTCAGAAGCTTCTAACAGCAGATTCCTCACATCTTCGGCTTTAATTAAATCTTTGGCAGACCACAAATGCCATGCTGCCATGTGCAAGTTGTGCTCATTAGAGTAATCGAGCAACACCGTTAGTATTTGCGAAATGGTGGTGGCGCACTCAAGGCCAAGTGACGTAAGCAAAGCTGCTATGTCCTGACACACGTAAATAACTTCGCAAAACGACGTTTGAACCATTTGTGACATGGTTTGGATCGATTCTAGGGATTGCAGGGGTCTTATTCCCACCAAAAATCTTTGTAGTATTGCCTTCCAGTCTTGGAAATCTTCAATAATTCTACTCTGGTTATCCCTTTGGCTCTCAAGCCCTGACGCTGAGCAAGAGCCTGCCCCTATTTCTTCTGCTGGGTCAACAAGATCCCCTTCCTCGGTGAGAATCTCTGATGTCAAATTCGCATCTGTGTCATCCCCTTCACATTCTTCTTCTTCTTCAATAAGGAGTCCTCCCTGGGGACTCAAGTTACATGGAGTGGTTTCCTCTTCACTCCGTGAGTCCAGACTTGTGTCGGATAGCCGGCGAGATCTTGCTGGAGAAGAGACCTGAGATGAACCCAGCTCAATCATTGTTAGAGAGTTAGGCTGTGGCGTTGGTGGATCAGATGTTCTTCCTTGAATCGGTGGACTGTGTTCATCTAAAGGAGATAATCCTAAATCTTCCTCATCCGATGATTCCTCCTGCATCTGGCCGGTTTGCAGTGTCATGTCATCCATCCTCCGACTACCACTGTTGTTGTGAGAGTTATTCATTATTGTTGTTGGATCGGACGAACTTGTTTGAGATCGTGACCGAGATCGTCGGCTTCCCATTCCCTCATTCTCAGTTTCCCCTTCTGTTTCTGGTTCTGTTCCCAGTTCTGACAGTGGTCGTCGTCTAACTCCCCAATTAAAGTTGTCACTACTTTCCCCTTCAACGGATTCCAGCTCATATTCCAAAAAGTCAAAGTCTCGGAACACTCGGAAGTGAGCGTCGCTAGCAGATCCATCGTCCAATCGGCTTGCGCCAGAAGCATCGTTTATTGCGACAGATACTTCTTCCGTTGATGAAGCCACACTACTCTGCCGTTCCAGCAACTCAGAACTTTGGCTAAATATGACCTGTAAAAATAATGGAATATTAGATTATTGAACGAATTTAAGTTACAGACAGCTTTAAAAATAATCAATCGTAATAAATGCACAAAATTACCGATGGGCTCTTTGGCAGTCCAACCCGTTGGCCACAAGCGTTCAGCACACTCACGAGACACTCTCGAACTCTGCTCTGACATTGCCAAGCAGGGCGTTTCCAATTGGACTGGATAACAACGCCGCATTTAGCAGCATTATTTCCTCCAACGTCTCCAACAGAGCCGGATCTCTGCGCCGAGTTTGCTGCATTGCTAAAGATACTTCCCAACCTTCCACCCAATGGGTCGTCCTTACCACCGGCACTAGTGTGTTTTCGTCCGATAATAGGAGTTTGAGAAACATCAAACGTGAATTCCATAGTTCTGCCCGGCAACTCTTTCTTGAAATTTAATTCCGAGTCAGAAGTAAAAGCTACAGATGATGCCGTACTGACAGAGTCCCAACCCGAGGCCATCGACGATGGCCCTGAACTTCCAGTGTAGTTTTGTGGCGCTGGAGCAACCAAACTTGAGGATCGAGTAACAACTAATTTGAGAATCTTCAGAGAGTCTCTCCACAGCGGTCCCTATGTAATCGAGATAACCATTCATATAATACATCTCTACGCAAGGGAAAAAGTATAATACATTCTACCACACACGACAAAAGTATTTGTTTCACTTACATCCAGATGTTTCTCAATTGCACGCAACAATTCGGTGCTGACGGTGCTCATAGATGTTATGTCCACATAGTTGAAAGAACAATTGAGTGCCGTTAGAATCGCCGGTTGCACCGAAGTTGGCCCTTTTTCCAAGACGTCCAACAGGAAACTCAGAAGCAGTGGAGCAAGGTGAGAATACGAATCGTACAAATACTTGATAACACACTTTGTCCATTGCATACTTTCCTTGCTGAAAGATCGCCTACTGTACAGTGTCATCACAGTAGACAAGTGTTGCAGTGCCTGCGCTCCACTATCGCCTTTCCCAGCTCCAACCTACCACCGTCACCACAAGTTTAGTATTTTATGTGAATTGTCAATTGATAAGTGAATATTTCAGCTGAAATGATGAACTGGACATCACTGTTCCACAATATAAAACATAAAATGACCCTACTAACCTCCGCAATAAGCTGTGCTGCCCTTATACACATTGGAGTAGGATCGTCGTAGTGCAGCAGCAAAAATGGCAAGAGCGCCACAACTGCCAAAGGATACCCAGATTCGCCAGTCGGATCAACAAAATTAAAATCCAAAAACGGTATGAACCTGAGCAGTGCAGCCAAACTCTACAAAATAAATTACAACAAACAGGTTAGAATAGTTTAATATAATTTATCATGGGGCATACCTGTTCATATGTATTTGCGTTACTACATCCTTTCAAAATCAGAGGCATGATTCCACTAAAATTGTTCCACTGTAGCTGAGATTGAACCCGGTCGACCTTATCTCGACACTCCAGCCTCTCCAACGGAAGTCTGTCCATCACTTTTTCAAGCAGTCTTAGAGCCAAGAGGTACTCATACTCAAAGTCCGACTCTAACAGCGACAGTGCAAGCCAAAAGACTTGTGGAATGACATCGGTATCTTGCTGCAAAGTGCGCTCAATACTGTCATCTATAGTTCCATCGTTACAAAGTCCATTAAGACTCTGGACAGACCGAGAACGTCCCAATTCACTTCGCTTGCATTCCAAACCAAAGGTCTCTGTTCCACTTCGAGGACGAATTTGAGTGGGGGGAAAGGCATCATCCTTCATGGGTGTTTTCTCAAGCATTTTTATGTCCTCTTGAGCAGTTACGCAAGATGCAAAGCCACCGTCAATTCCAAGCAGACTTTCTCTTTCCAACCCATCATCAGGAGATATTGCTTCTACGCACGATTCCAGAGTTAAGATCAATTCTGTAACGTAGCCTTGCATATCATCGCCGGTTTCAGCAACGGTCTCCACAAGTCGAGATAAAATGTCACATAGGATTCTGGGCACTAAGGGTACTTTCAGAGCTCGAAAAATCTGAAGCGACCGTCCGGCGTAGTGTCGACTAGAACAAGCCAATCCAATCTGTAGGGACACTTGGGCCCATTTCCTATCGATGCACGAGTTGGGATACGCATGTGCGAATATTCCAAAGCTATTTTGAACAAACGCACACAATTGATTAGAGCTTCTAATATTCCAGACTCTGGCGGTGATGTCTTCGCAGTTCCACAAGGTCTGTCCTTTTCGCTCCGTCAGGAATTTGATGAGTGCGAGAGTTTTCTCTTGAATAGTCAATTGTCGCTTCACATTATACTCAGGAGGTTCAGGAATGACTAAAAGAAGATTTACTGGAGTGTGTGGCCGTTTGAACGGAGTTCTTGGGCTGCTCTTTGGACTCTGACTAGGACTTTGACAAGACGGACTGGAAACTCCTAAAGTTTCAACTGTGGGGACTTTGGAAGAAATTGCGGACGTTATAAACTCTGCCTTCGGATCCAAAAAGTCATAGCTTCTTAATGACAAGTGAGGCAAACTCAATCCAAGTTTCATATCTTCCGTTTGTTGATTTAATGACAGCTTTGCAATGGCAAAGTGGTTCCTATGTGCTCCACTGACAGTCAGTAAGTTGATAAGCATGGAATACGAGTGGAGATTAACCAGTGGTCGTAGGTGATCTAATCCTAAGAACGCCATGTGTATCATCAGAGGCAAGTACTGACTACACCAATCTATTCGCTTGTCCTTCTTCCCATCGTCCATGCTGACTGATATTATCGAGCCTTCGTTGATGAGTTCTGATATAAACATCATTGCAAGGTTACAACGGTGGAAGGGCGTGACCTGCTGAGGGGGCAGGAACTCCTTCAGAGGGGCATAATAACCTCCGTACTCGGGCATAGGAAGTGGTAATAACTTCATGTGCTGTTCCACACTATCCGTTACCTCACCACCGTCTCCACCACTACCACCGCCGCCAGCAGCACCGACACCCCCAGTGGCAGCTGAGCTATACGGTTGATCTAGCATCATACCACCGTGACCGGGAGCAATAGTCTCACTACTTGGGCATCTACGGCGCTCGATATTACTTGATTTGTTCTGCTCAGCCAGTCCTGATGGTGGTAAATGATCATTCTCATACAGAGCTGTACGCATCTTTTCACGTTCAGATGATAAGAACTGAGTATCCGGGAGGGCAGCTGGTCCACTAATCGTTCGGGTTTTTTCTGATCTAAATAATCCTGCAGCACCGCTACTGCTTGAACGGAGATGAGGAGGTTGTTGAAATACACTTGATTCTTCGGCAGACCGTCGCTTAGTATGTATTGTTCCTTTCTCGAGCTCAGAAGCTGTTACACGTGGAAATTGTGACGATGAACTCGGTTGATTGTAGCTTGTCGAGTGTGCAGAAGCATTTCCGCCGTTATTATTCTGTGGTGCGACATTCGTGTCAGAGTAACTAGACGTTTTACGCAAGTGTGACAACCTGTAAAAAGGAGGAGTCTCAGTACGTTCAATTAGCCAACTCAAAGACTCGACAGTTTGTAGTTCAGCTATGAGATCTTCCAACAGACGAACAGGACGTGCTCGGAACAAGTAGATGAGTACCCGCTTAGCAAACGGTAGAATTTCACTTGGAGCCAGTCCGGTAACTATAAGCAGATAGTACAACACTACTCGCTGATTGTTAGGGGATGAGCAACACAGGGTTTGCCAACATTCTTCTATTTCTCGTTCGTGTTCGTCGCCAAACTGAAAAAAGTAAAGCTTTAACCACAATCCTTAAATATTATTTAATTCTACAAACTCAATTACCTTGGCAGTGAGATAAAGAAGATTATTCAACACCATCTCAGTTGCTTCGGTGGACCCCCACCCACGGCGCAACCTCACGATCCGTTCTCCTTCATCGAAATTTCTTTTCCCACAAAGGGAACATGATGAAGACGAAGAAACAGACTGCCTTAGGTTTTCAGACGACATATCCAACTCAAGACTAGAAAGTGGAGCGATCACATTCGGACTAGGAATAGCTGGTTCCACCAACTCCATGTTGTGAAGCCAAGGCTGTAAATATCGCAGTAAACTTTGCCTAACATCCGCTCGTGCTGATTTCATTCTCCACGAAATTTCTGAAAGGTTAAGCACAAATAAATATACAATTCTAAGCAAAACAAGTCATGAATTTTGAAATTATGTCATTCACTTACCCGAAAAAATTGGCATTGTTAATTCAGGGTGCAAGAACGACAACTGCTTCGACAGAAATGTTTGGCTTTTTGCATAATTAGATCTGCTTAATAAAGCATCTAGTGTGCTTGGGCTATCATCCTTGCTGATTTCACTTCCTAAATGATGGAGTTGAAGCGGAGGGAGACTCCCGAAGAATCTTCTGTCTAACACTTGTAACAGTCTAAACGCCGTCTGCTGCAAGTGACACTTTGGACTACCACTGTACAACAGGGCGCTGTTAATAATCGCTACGTATCTGTCGCACGGATACTCTCTAGCGGAAAATAAAGTGGCGATTGCTCTGAAGCATGCATCAGCGATTTGTGGAGTACCAGTAAAACATCTTCCCACTATCCAGTCCAAAACAGACCCGACGTCCGGATTGTACTCGAGCAGCATAATCATTACCTTCTCTCCCAATTCGTTGATGGTGCAGTCTTGTGATGAGATCAAGAAGTCTAGCCACGAGTAAAGATGGCTTTCTTCGAATAAAAGACTCTGCTGAAAAACAGGTCCACATGTAAGTAGTCCAGCTGCAGCTTGTAATGCTGCGAATTCCAGTTCCGAATGCTGGTGAGATACCCCTCCTGGGGAGTTCGTATGAACATTTGTACTTGCAGCAGTTGACAATGTATTGATGTTCAACTCCTTGCCCAATGATTGTGCGTAAGTGCCAGCCCAACTCACGCAGAGATGGAACAGTTGTTTCTTCGTTTCTCGCTTAAGCAGCGTCTCCTTTACATCCAATTCAAAGCTATCCAGCATAAAATGTAGTGCCTTGCAAAAATTCAATCTCATTTCCAGTCCGCCGTCTCTATCAGTCTCCGTCTCCAACCATCCTTTGCAGGACTCGAAAAATTCTTGCAACGGAATAGGAAGAATAGCACCACCGCTTCCATCACTTAAATGATGTCCTTGAGTAGACGGTGTGTGCGAATGGGACAAACTGTTAGCCATTTTACCGAATGTTCTTTCCTTTGCAATCAGCTCCAGGATTCTTAGTACTTGTAACCTAAGATTGTCCTTGCGCTTTCTACGTCTTACGTTTTCTTGCTTCCGGTCACACGCTTCTTTCAAGTATGACGAAAGTTCTTCAAACAAGTCCCTATAAATAAAAGTTACAAATAAAATAAATAGAATTAAGAATTGGGCCAGCGCCGCAGCAAACACTTACTTAACGGCCATATGGTTGATCTCCCCCACAGAATGAACAGCCAAGTCCCGGACATCAACTGTTTCGACACGAATTAGAGGTACGACTAGCTTGTAAAGTGCTGACGGTGTGACAGAAAACAGCATTGCTGATGTAAGCGGCAGAGGACTTCTACCATCTCGTCCTTCGGGTGCTTCTGGAGACGAGCTTATTCCGATGTCTGGAGAAATGCACCTCAAACTCGAACCCATGTTGGGAGGTACTGTTCTGAACGCAAACAACAGGTAATTTCTCCACAACTTGAAATACAGCGTTCTATCCGTGGGTGGTTTTCGTGGCGTGGTTGCACTTCTTAGTAGCGACGCTCTATTATCCTGCACAGGTGACGGCTCAAGATAGGTGTACAGTGCTGTAATCTTGGGCATTATAATGGACCATGCTTCTAGTACAGCTCGTGGACACTTAGTTGGTACATTTTGGTAGTCCAAAAAGCACTTCAAACATACTGCCCATGGATCATTTTCTATCGCAATATCTGTAGTGGCTAAAGTCGTGCTGCTGGCGCTGACAGCACTTTGCAATAAACTGAGACTGCTAGACGTTCCAGTTATAGGTGGATTTGTAGTTTCACTGTCCTCCTGCACATACCATGCTGTACAACTTCTGTCTGTTACCCACTGCAGGTCAAGCGAGTTGGACGAAATCGCTCCTAGAATAGCTTGCTTTTCTCCAGGAGGTAGTATGTTTGATGCCTTTTCACAGGCTGCTGGACAAATTCTATCCAGAACATCAATTACTGGAGTCTCAGTCATGCCAACAGCTTCAGACAGGGCTTTGATTTCCTTCAAAATGTGACACCCAATTCTTCTTGTCGACGACCTGACACTGCAGAGCATTAGGAGAGCTAATCCTTCTGCTTGGTAGCATGTTGCGGCATTTGCAGCGGTGTTTGGTGGATGGTGAACATCTTGGGGAGTCTTCTTGTTCCTGGAGCCAATACCTCCTCCGTTAAAAGACTGCTGTGCTTGTGCTGTCGATGCAGGATTTACAATAACTGCGCTCCTCCAAGAAGTTAGTAGTTGGACTAACATGCGTAAGGAGTTGTCTAACTGCTGATGGGAAGTATCTGGAACTTCTTTTGATGCAAAAGCTAAGAATTCTGTTAGTACATCATTTCTCCAGTCAGGGAAATCCAATAAGAGGCTCTGCAAACTCTGAAACGCTAGTCCTCTCAGCTCTTCATCAATGTGTAAAGTAAGTCGGGCTAACAAGGACAGGAGCTCCGTTCGTGACATTCCATCAGGAATTAATCTAGGAATGGCCGCAACGCAAGTTCGGAATAAGTCAATTTTAGCTTTTCTATCGCCCGTTAGAAGCGACTCCTCCTGCTCCTTCACAGTAGTAAGTAAAAGAGGGCGACCGCACTGCAAGTCCAGAGCTCGAAGGATGTCAGTGAACACTTTACGAATTAGAGGATAATATGCCGCCATTCCTATACTTCTTGCAGCGTCTTCGGTAAGCACTTTGTTTAAGAATGTTTTCTTTACTCGAAGAAGAGTATTTCCCGATGGCATGACGTTTGCAGATCTTGGCATAGGAGGATCTCCGTCTTTTTGTTGCAGGGAGTCTGCAGCAACCAAAAAGGCTCGCAGACCAATGTTCATTCGCTCAGGTGTCAAAATAATTTTTATAGGTCGTCCAACCGATAACAACTCGAACACGATTTCTCTCATGGCAAAATCTAGTCGTTCTTGTGCGATGAACTGAATGATTTTCACGAATATGTTCAACGGAGTGTCTCTTGGCACTACACCCTTCGAGCCCTTAGGAAACAGAGAGTTAACAACACTTAGAAGTCTTGACTGAGTAGCAGAATTGCTTTCACACTTGATCCGGATCATGTACGCCCACAGCAACCTGTACAGGCTCTCTGTAAAAACAAAATGAATCTGTTTATAAAATGGAATCCCACCTTTCTAAAATAACCTCATGTGTACACAAAAATAACAGCGAAGGAAATGTAAATATGTGGCACAAAATGTAACCACCAGAAGTAAACTGACTTTCGATATTTTGACATGAAATTATTTTCAATGTATTTCAAATGAAAGAATACAAAAACCGAATAAAAATGTTTACCTAAGGCTACTCGAGACATTTTGGGTTCTCTGCTCTTCAATTGACTCAAACACATTGCCAAAAAATAATGCCAATTATGGAGGAAGAATGGCTTTTGAGATACGCAAAGCAGGCAAGTCACCAAAGGGAAGATTGCAAGTCGATGTTTACTTCTCGCGCACATGTCGAGCGTTGGTGCATACAACATTTCCACAAATGACTTCAAGCATGGAACATTGACTTCGTGCTTCACTGTCTGCATAGAGAATTACACAATTAAGGTTCACAAATAAAGGGAATTTTGTTATCTACAAACTTACCGCAGCAACTGGAACAAGTATTTCCACGAAGAGGCCAGCTAAAGCATGTTTAATGTCTCTCTGTTTCACCTCCAGAAAATATTTTGCACATTCTGTTAGGAATTGAAACGAAGCTTCAAAATCTTCAATTGGAGCCATCTTGATTCTGAAAAATTTCATTCCCATGAGAAGGGAAATTATTGACTGCATTACAGAGGCTGTTGCTTCTTTGCCCCGAAGTTCAGCCAATTCACTGAGGAA
>JAQGAB010002722.1:0-11295 GCA_034696565.1 Isotomurus graminis
TCTCCTTTGAAGGCGAAAAAATCCTTGCGTAGCCATGCATCAAACTGCATTTTATTGACAGCCACTTCCTTTTCTTGAGTATTGACTCTTCTACTTCTAGTTGCTCTACTAATTCCAATCTACCCAGTCAAAGTGCTTATCCCTGTACTGTGATGCAAACTAATGCAAAGATATGATGTAATAGGTATTAATTATGAAGGAAATACGTTGTGATGATTATCCACTTCTGTCAGCACAATTGGCTTGTCACATATACAGAGAGAGATATGTGGGATACACTACAACTACAAACATTATTACTCAACTCCGTAACAATCAATTGTCAATAAAGTTCACTTCATAGAGACTGCATTCTTGACTGTTGCTTTTTGTGCAAGTGCTATTTGCACTACATCCTATCAAGACAACTTAATTACAGTACTGTTCGTTTTTCTCATTATTGTTTTTATCAATGGTTTGTTTAGAAGCAAATCCCATGTCTTCTTCCGTGCGTATTTAACCAATGCTGGGACTTCTCATTCACGCTTGTGCGTACATTTGTAAAATTCAAATTAAGATTGAACCACGAGATTTGCATTAGTTGTTTAAAATAAAAAGTCTCACACTCCTAAGTCTTCTTTAAATTAACTTGATTACGTGAAACACATGTTGCACTGTTTCCAAAAGCGTACAATAGATCTTTAGAGAGAAGTTCTTCCTTCCTCATTAAAAGTCACACGCATATTCGATGTTTCTACTTTCGACGTATGCATGAATATTTAAGTACTGCATCTCATATGCACCAACCATGTAATTGTACTAGGAAAGTTCTGTTATACTAATCTAACTTTCCCAATTATTTATTTATATACTTTTTACTAACAACTCAGGAAGAGTAATGATTCATACAAACAAACGGACAAAAGTTGTACAACGAGAGCTCTCCCATAGTTGGCTTGACCAAAAGATTGGGCAAAGGTGAAGAGGAAACCATAATAAGTTGAACGTCTGAGTGGCTTAAAAAATCATAAACAACGAAAGACAGACACCCAGAAATTAAATCCAGTTTTCTATTCTCAAATTATTTATGCGTCATGAGAAATTTACACACGCACACGTTAAGCTCTATTCGTAAACACTTAGGAGATCGTACAGTCATCCTTCATAAGACTATTTTTATGTTGAGTATAATTTCATGCTACAAGTAAATGATACCACTTGAACTTCAAGTTATGAAAACCTAAGTGGACTAGACGGATGGACAGACTCTCTCGTTAGTTCGTAGTAACTAACTACTGAACAGGTTGTATCCGCGTGTATCTTCAACTGGAGTCTCTAATCAGGCCACGAATCTCTTTGTGCTCTGAATATTCAATACAATTACGATGAGCAACTGAAGATTCCTCACCAGATAGATAAGCGTCTTCCAGAGATTCTTCATGCAGATTTCATTACTTTCCTTTCAGTTATAAATCAAGTTCTTGTTAAGTTCACGATCTGGAATATTTATTTTAGTACATTGTTCTATTCATTACGAAACCCTCAGTATAACCTTTTCATGTCTGGAGAAATATCATTTCACATGTATTATTTTCACTCATGATTCATACATG
Source organism: Isotomurus graminis (assembly GCA_034696565.1). Lineage (NCBI taxonomy): Eukaryota > Metazoa > Arthropoda > Collembola > Entomobryomorpha > Isotomidae > Isotomurus > Isotomurus graminis. The sequence continues at coordinate 1,593 of JAQGAB010002722.1, forward strand.
CTTAACTCAAGCAATTAACTAGGACAGGGCAAATGAGGAGGTGAGTTCAGCTGAGCAGCATACACCTGCACTTTGTCACACGGTCTCTGGTCGGGGAAACCGCCTGGAGCAATTCATATTCGAGAGTATTTTGACAGTAAATTTTCCCAGCAAAAGGAAACAACCTGCGGTTTTGAGAAAGAAGCCAAGTAAATGAGTTAATAAATGCACAAGCATCATACACCCAGAGAAGGGAAGCAAAGGGGACAATTAAAATCAAAAGGCTTTTAACCTCTAAATGTATCAATTACACACTGAACACAACTTCCATCTAATTAGTAGGTGAAGTTACTGCACCACCACCACCATAGTAGAGACTCTGTATTCTTACAAGGAAAAATGCATTCAAACCTTGTACTTACGTAACACCTACCTGTTTGTTATAAATACTATCTCTCTGTTCCACTAGTTCACGAAGCTGAAATAAATTCATCCATCCTTTGCTTCATCGATGCTCCTAACTTACTTCTTGTACAGTAGCTAGAAGCTTCCATACAATAATTCCACTAGAGTTTCTTCCACTTTCGGATGGGAAAATATATTTTTTCAGAATAAAGGTGAAGCCTCTTTCCGTCCGAGAAGAACTATCGCGCATCAATCATCTCGTCATGGTTTGACGCTCTCGATAATTCTCACTTCAGAACGAGTGATGCATCATTACTGATATAAAATTATACCTATCCTTGTTTTGATAGTCGGATAATGATAGCAATACAAGAATCACAATTAGTACAATCTCATTATATCCTTTATCCTCAGATTTCACCAAATTCAGAGAGATGCACATTTCTATCTGATTCCATCAAGTCATTCTTCACTTTATTTATTCATATAGTCATCACCAGCAGCAGTACTCGGACGTCTACTGGTGAATCAAGAGGTTCGAAGAAGTAGGTCGATAATCCTCCTGGTAGATAAACGCCAAAAATATTTCATTCATCAAAGAGACTTAACTTTTCATTAAGAAGTTTTGAATGACAAAAGCTCAGATTGAGTAAAGGTAAAGACCGCAATCATCCGAGATTAGAGGTTGCATGTATTGAACACTTCGTCTTTCATCTGGCTAATAAATGGTCTAGGAAATCCTCTACGATTAGGAGCCAATTGACCAGAGTCAACACATAAGTAAGCAATGTCAATCCACCGGGCCTCCCTCCTTTCAGTTCTTATCACAATGAAGGAGAAATGTCACCAAGCTCAAGCTGCATCCAAGAAATGTACTGAATGGTCTCCCTATCTTCCTCTCTGCCTATCTGACTTCAAAATCCAAACCTCAAATCATTCATTTGTATCCTTTCCGTTATTGTCACCAGGCTGAGCATTCATTGTGAAGCGGACCCTTTGGGGAAGTTAAACACGTCCCATATCATCTGGCCAGTGCATTTGTACCGTCATTATTGTCCTGATTATTATACGAATCCGTATGAAAATGCACCCGAATCGAAATTGAGAATAGAACGAGTGAACAAAACCTTCCCAGGATGCATGTAGACACACATACAAACCTCCTATGTTTATTATATGGTTTGTTAGGGCCAATTGTTCCACACAATAGTCGCTCATTTTGCCCAGTTATGTTTGTGTCTTGATTCCTTCTTTCCTTATATAACAAACATCTCTTGCTAACTCCTTAAGAACGAAGGAAAGAGGTGTTTTTCTACCTCCATGTGAAGTCTTTCACATGATACACAGGTTGTGTCGTTGGCTTAGCTGATTTCTGTTGACAATCCACCAGTTTCCTAGCTTCATTTAGCAGTTTTCTGGTGGTCGAGATTTTGTTTGCATCTGCTCAACCTTCTAAGAGTATTGTGTATTCTTGTAAATACCTTGGAATATATCCTTTACAGGAACCGGAAAATAGGTTAAGTAGGGTTGACAAATGCGTGTTGAAATCACAGCGATCATCCTATAATTAGGAGGTATCAATGCATGGGATTTACTCCAGCCGTCTTTCGTGTACTCTCATGAGCACTCGTCTCATTTTCCCTGAAGACCTACTGGATTGATGACAAGCTCTTTAGGAAGTTCGAAGTTCATTTGTTCCATCATTTAAAACTTAACCACTTCCTTCTCAGCCATTTGTCTTCATATAAAATGCTTAAGTTGGATTTAGAATGAAGATCCCCTACTGGGTATTTTTCTCATTGTAATTGCAAAATAACAGAATGATAGAGAATCTGAAGATAAATACAAAACACTGCTATTACAATTACAACTGCAACTAACGCGAGAGAGCTTCCTTACGTACGACCACCAACGGCATATGAATAGTAAGCAACACCATAGATCACATTATTCTTATACCTGTTCACTTAATCACTAGGCTTTTGTTGCAAATTATCAGAATGTGACTAGCTATTCATTTTATACAAACAGAAAGCTGTTCATACACAAGCCTCCCATACCCTCGACAGAACTAGCAATTTTCTCCAAGTTTTTTGTTCAAAACATCACATTTTTTGCTTCCGTCACAGTGTCATTTAATCAACGATACCAACTACCATTAAATTGTATTGGTCAGCATGAAGAAGTTCCAAGCGTTGATCGTGATTTGATTGTTCTACATATCACACACACAAATTTAACTTAACACGAAGAAAAACGAATCTCAAAATTAGTCTCATGTCGATAATTCTTCTGAATCACTTTCTTATTTTAACCAACTTTCGACTAATGGATGTTTACTAAAAACTGTCGTGATTTTTACGTAAAAATTTAGTCTGTGTGTACACTTTACAAAAAAATGCAAACCCATACACTGTCAGGTATCATTTAATGAAATGCTGTGAAGACTGCATCATTACAACGGAAAAGTTGATGTGTGCCAATGAAATTCATCCCGATCTCTTGTCCTATACATTTTTTATCCTGATCAGCAATTTGCATCCATTTAACCTTTTCCTCCACCCCCAGCTGCCAGTGCAATTATTAACTGAGTATCAATTTCAAATTAGTATGTAATATTTGATGGATCGATATTCTTCAATCTGCATAAACCCTAATGAGTAGTTAGTTTCGATTCAGTTATACACAAACAGACCTGCATTTCTTCTCTCATCCAACACAAGCAACCTTCATTAAAGTTGAAAGCCCACAGGAGCAAATAATTTTTGCCAGTAGCCAGCAATTCAAACAGAAGAACTTGTTGACTGATAGATGCATCAACATTAACAAATGGCAATGTAAAAACATTTCAGCTTCTGTCAGTGTATTCAATTTCCTATGTGATACGCATTACGCTTTACATTAAGTATATTTCCTTTTCTGAAAGAAAGTCCCGTTGGTTTAACGTCTTCTAAACCCGGCAGACGCAGCCTGTATTGAAATCCTCAGCAGTGATAAAATATTTCTTCGTAAACCTAATGAGTGTGTGTAGAATGTAAAAAGTTAGTAACTGCAAGTGCTCGTCCTCTGTTGGTAAGCCTTTTGCATATGAATGCAATAATTGCACCCGTATTCCCAGTCCGGTAAATAATCATTATAATCTCCACGTTTAATGATGGGAGCTCAGTAAAGACCAACTTTACTTTTGCATTATCCAACAATTCAACTTCCACTCTCTCAGCGTTCAATCCAAACCTGTTATTCTGTAATATGTGGATCAACATTTAGCGATAAAAAACCTCACTCCTGTTTTCTCTCCATGCATGGGCATCAATTCTAGAGCAGAGAATTGAGAGACCGTCATCTTCATCTTTCAGGGAGCCACAAAAAGTAGCCATATAGAAAGGAACGTCTCATCCACATTGACACTCATCTCCTCAGTGAACAGTTAAAGATCCAATAGCTCATATATATTAAACTGAATGTCTATTAATTTCACAATGAGCCTCCTAACACTCAAAGTAGTGTTAGTACCACTCGTGGTTTGTAATTAACGAAGGGAGCCGTGATGTAATAACCATTTGGCGTATTTTTTGTCACCCAATAACAAACCATTTTCATCCTCCACCAAGCTGACTAAAATAATATGAACGAAAGTCATATTTGGGCCTGCTGTTGATTCTACTTTCCTCTCTAATAAAGCAGAAGTAAGTCTGAAAATGTAATTCCACCGGACAGTCTGACATGTGTACAGGCAGGCATTTTGAGTGAATCTGTTTTCTTACTTAAAATCAACTACAAGAAAAACAAGTAGACTAATAATCTCTCAGAGTAATCACTCGAGAAAGCTTTCCAGACAAAAGAACGTGCGTTGCGTGCCGAAAAAGAGTTTGTGTGAAATGTTGACACACAACTGGAAGTCTACAACAGCAGCAGAGCTGCAGCATCTCCTCATCAGCATTTCAATTTACAGGAATCTGATTCTTCTATTTATTTGCTTAAATGAACGAACCTTCCTTCAGCAAGCTTCCTTAAGATTATTCATTTTATTCCTCTAAGCCCATAAAAGCATTCATAATAAGGTTTTCCGGTTTCCCTTGTATACAAAGGAGAGTTCGAAAACTCAGTAAACACACGGATGATTCTTCCAATAAAGCTTTCTTCCTAAAAGACTCCAACATCAGAAGCCAGTGAAGATTTTTCAAATCAGTATGCGTACAATGTACTCTCGGATGGATTAGTGAAGTACTCGGCTCACCATGCAATGGCACATCCACTGAGAGATAATATCAGTGAGACCCTCGATTATTTGTTTTTCTTCCTTTTGGGCTAAAATAAATACCGGGTCTTAATGGATCTCCTAATGATGAGCTAAACATGGCTTGCTGTTGCTCCTTGTTACACGTACCCTTCCAGCATCATCCCTGATGTTGAAGAAGGATTACCCTATCTCCAGTTGACTTTTGATGACTACGGTTTTCTACTAAAGTTATGGAGTCATCGCCTTCAAGCCGACTTTCCTAAAACTCCAGTCAAGAATACGTGTGTAGCACAAGCTGGTCTTTCATCCCTCTTGCCTAATAAATCCAGCTCGTTTCGTCTGCCCGTCTCAAGAAATATCGAAGGAAATTCATCTCCAGTCAACGATTGTTTGTCCAACCGGCAGAGATGGTAATAATTCCGTGAAATTCGATGGGTACTTTTACGTAAACATAGTTAATTCCAAAGAGGGAAGAATACATTGCCTTCTCACTTCTCTTGAACAACCTTCATCATTTTTCCCCTACGAACCTAACGCTTGACTCTGTGAGTCAATAGAGCGAGGTGAAAAAACACTCTCGGAGTCTTCATAAATGATCAGCATCAATAAGTTCTGTCAGGTCAAAAACTAACACGAGGAAGGTTCGATCATCGGTCTTTAGAGGGGCTATTAGGGAACAATCAATACGTCTCAGTGCCTCTAAAGGAAGATTTGACTTTCGAGGAAGAATACAACCCCCTTTCATTGTTCTCTCGCAGCCGAGGAGATTAACGAAGAACTCCTCGTATTCTTGTGGTAATGCAGTGGGCTTGATCCTTTCCGAGTTTAAAGTGTCAGTCAAAAGAAGGCAGGACGACTTTCAGGCAGCAGGCGTTGCGTTCACAGCTTTGTACAAAGATCTAAGCACATGCCTGTCTATTATTAAGGCTCGTGAATCATACAGGAAGAAATTATTTTCATGACCTACAACTGCTTGCAGGAAATTATGATGGTCAGTTTGACTTACTCTAGACTTTCGTACCTAAGAAAGTCGGAACTTCACTAAATCTCGGCCTACCTCCAAAATTAAAGGCAACATCACAAATATATTTTGTTTTCCCCGAATGCAATTAGCTTTTTAGGATGCGACAACCTTACACACCAATATTCAATATATCCCCAAGGTGGGTCCCATTCAGCCTTAACGGAAACTTTATATTTGCGAAGATGAAATAAGCTAAAACCTTTCATCAACACAAAATGACATGTGAAGTGTTTTGTTTAGGGGTGAAGTTTCCAGGAAATTCTGTGCAAGCACAAAGCACAACACGCAAAGTAAACACGACAAGACAGAAAGAACCTGAAGGAAATGCAAAAAACACTTCAATGGAAAAGGCAAACAAGAACAAGATTACCCTAAGACCTTTTAGAAATCCAAATTTTAACTTCCAGCTGGAATAACATTCTTTTGCAATTTAAACCAATCCAGCAGTAGCAACTCTAATTTTTTTCCGAAACCAGCTTTCAACCCAAAGTCATACGAACTATAAAAACTCAAATACTGCACACTATTATATCAACGCCACCACGCCTTGCAATTTGAAATTTCTGTGAGAACTAGAAATTAACCGAAGTATGCAGAAACAATCGTGTAGCATACAGCAATTCAATAATTTGACACATCCTTTTGTAATAAAAAGAAAAAAGTCTTCACGACACACTGTACTTCTTGTCTCCCTTGAATCACCATCATCATCATTGTTACCTAATTCCGTGAGATATTCACGGGACAATTTCTTTACTTTTATGACAAGAACAAACGGAAATGAAGATTCCGTTTCATTTCAGTTCCAATGGGTGAATTTGTCCTTCTCATGCCAGCGCACTGTGCTTTCCGATTGTGTAACGCAATCGCTCTACATGAATAAAAATGAATTTCAAATAACCATAATAGACCAAGAAAACCTAAGAGATCCACCCACTGCTACAAGACGAATAGAAAACCCTCACAAACCGTTTCTTTCTAGAAGGAAGAAGGTATTTTACTTCCCGGACCCAATTCACCAAGTATTTCTCACAGTATGCTGTGCATAGTGGTTGAACACAACACAAACAGATACTATAAGCTCAGGTTTTCACATCTCTCAGGAAGACAAGCACACAAATGAACATACATGGATAAAAAGATTTCCCGATCCAGATCAGATTTCCTCTCATATACAATAGCCACCAGCACCCAACATGTTTTTACAACTAAAGGAATATTGCCTAATGACAAATAAAGAACCGGATGCCCTCACATTTACATCCTTGGAGGACAACATACAAGACTCAACACACTTTCATCCAAGAAAGTATTAAGATTTAGTAACTTGAGACTATTATGTAATCACCTGATGAATCTTGATACTCAAGTCTTGTACTTAATCCTTTGATCTCCTCAATCCTCTATTTAGGTCTTGGGAAATTCAAGTATTTTAATATTCATCTTCAAACTATTAAGTAAATGTATGGTAGCCAATAGCCAGTTTATAATTGAAGCCTTCTCTGATTCTTATCAAGTTCTGTATGAATATCCAAATTATCTTTTGTAGTGAAATGGATTGCTTAATACGTGGGCAGTGCCATAATTACAGGTCTGAAGACTTTAGTCGCTGATTTCCAATTTCTAATATTACGTATCACTCCCCAGCACACAACATTCTTTAGATACACTCGGTGTCATTATCAGCTTACGTAATTTTTGCTGTTTCCAACTTTTGTCTTAAGGCCAGATGGTTTATCATACAAATTCATTCACCAACGGTTCAATGCTTTTAATTGCACTGACACTGTGATTATTGCAATGCTAATGGGGAACCGGCTTTGCCGGACGAGGAGTGTCTGACTGGTTGAACTACATCAAATTATTTCAAAATCTGTAGGATAGTCTCTGCAGCACCACATGATCCCATGGTCTCTGACTTTAAATTGTTCATTAAAAGTGAGTAAAACAACCCGTTGAAAATATTGTTGAGAGCTGAGAGTACTTGTCAATCAACCCTTTCCAGAAGCCGTATTGTCTCCATTACACTTTTGGGTGGTTCAATTTCCTTACTCGTACATTTTTTACCATCTTCTCATGGTGGTAGGTCTCAACATTTTAATACCAAAAGCAAGAGGAACACAACAAAAACAACACATCCATCTTAAAGCATAACATGACATAGTCTTAAAAAATCCAAGAGTTTCAAACAAAAATAAAACTTTAAGAAGTCATTTCGTCTTGTCGTCATTCGAAGTACTTAAGACTTAAACCTGTCATCCCTTACAAATGTTTTGAACAACATACTACACCATCATGGTCGTGCACAAACAAAAGTGTAAAAAATTGGACCCGTAATTTGAGTTAGAAAATTAAGGATTAGATAGGGGATGAGTAAGGAGAAGGACAGATCTATTACATAATTCGTCTCTTCACAAGTACTGCACACCACTGTATAATTTAAGTTAATCACAAAGAAAGCTCCTTTCTGAAGTACCTGCAGCCTCCATACTCTCCAGCAGAAGCCTTTCGAAGACTACCGAGAGACATTTCTACAATGATGAATGATACACTTTCGTGAGAAATCCTAGACAATGAGATGATAGTCCGGAGCTAATTACGTTCCCTCAAGAAATAAAAATGTATGTGAGACAGTTGGGTCACACAAAGTCTCCTCCAGATTGAAAAAGTCCCTTCATCCTCATAAAAAGGTCTGGTGGTGGTGTACGCTGTGTCGAATAAGATTCAAACTTTCAAACAATAATCCCAGTCACCTAGTTCCTCCTCTCCCATTTTTATCTCAAGTGCTCACCCTCACCAGCCCCGATATATCATCCATTCATTAAACTGTGGTTAACTTGATTCGATCCTTGTGTAACTTGATAAAAGACAACAATACGATGCTCATGTGGAACCAAAACCTAACTCAACATAAAGTCAAGTAAATGAACCCACCAGACCCTCACCATAGGGGTGAACGAGAAGAATCAAATGCACATTGAAAGCAAAAGGACTCTCTCATCTCATTACTGATGTGAATTTAAGGGATGCACACACACAAACATCATTGTTAAGCAATGTACAAGAAAAGTCACTTTTCTTCCTGAGGATTCCTTGGGAAGAAGAGCAGCAAGAATTCATTGTGACTCAGAGAAATTCGTCTTCTAAAACAATAAGACAATTGAATTAAGTAGGGGTGAATATTTTAATTATTATTGTGTGAGGCTCACCCTTAAGACTTAAGAGTGACTAAACATGGAACGCACAACGGTACTTTTCCTTCACTAAAAATTAACATCATCCTCCTGGATCATTTTAAATGTAACAAGTTGCTCTGTAAACTTAATGCTCTGCTTGCTTTGTCCCTCTATTCGTTGTCCGTGTAGATGAATTTATTTCTTACATTTACTGGTCCTTAGTGCTCCCTAATGAGGTGAGGGACTTGATTTACTCCTAAATCAAGACAAATGAGAACGAGCATCAAAATGTGGTTTTATTTTCAAGGTAAATTTTACTGCATTACAACTTCGTTCTGGGATGTCAGTTCCAAGTTTTATGGTTTGTGCACCTGTTGCCTCTAAGAAGTGACGTTGTCTTTCAAGAAATAGAACAGCATTAGGAATCCGACTAGTATTAGTCCACAGCTACACAGAAAGAAATATAAATATAAAGAAATTGAAAATTTTCAAGCCAGAAATTCTTAAACAAACAATTCTACTTGCATGGGCACGGCTGAAACTTTCATCAACTACGAGATGACAGCCACTAAATCTGAAAAGAATTCGCACAAAAAAATCAAATGAAAACAAATCAACAGTAAAAGACTTGTTTCTATTTACTTGGACAACCTACGGGAAAGTGGAGTGACAGTTGTCGCAATCCATTTCATCGTAATCCCTTCCCCTTAAATTCTATTGGGACTTCCTAAAAACTCTGAACAAATACACGTTATCCCACTTACCTAACAAAAAATCAGGCTAAAATTAAAACTTATATTTTGTTACGGGAACTGACAATGAAGCTTTTTTAAAACATTCGCATGAGGATGAGATATTCGATTGTCTTTCTGATGCATG
>JAQGAB010002723.1:0-11291 GCA_034696565.1 Isotomurus graminis
TTCTTGTACCAACAACATCCACTTACAACATTAAACCATTTTATGTCTCTATCCGCAAAAATACCAGTGGGTGTTATAGACCCCGAAATTTCTGTTTTTAGAGGAATGAGACTGCTGTGCTTCAGCATTTTTGGTTTGTCCACTGAATGGTGAGTTTTAAACTAAACAAATGTAAAATTTTAGTTTAGTTTCGATGTTAAATCTTATAGGAGATCAATGCTTTACCACAAATCCTGTCCCAGTATACGACGAACAGAAATATTCATCCAACTGAGGATTTAAAACCACAGAAAGTCCCTCTGATCTTCCACCTCTCTTCTGCGTCCAGATCTGTTTAATAGTTTTAAGTAATTCTTGAATATCCCCACCTTCCGGTATCTTTGTCAGTAAAGACTCCAAATCCCAAAAGTCAGTTCCCCACCTTGTCTCCTTTGCAGCATTTTCGTACATACTTCAACGATACACACACCAGTTATTCTCCAATTGCTTTGTTTATCTAAACAGTTAAACTAACTTGTCCAAATCCACCTCCACACCATCAGCAGGAATCTTATTGAAAGTACAACATGCCCCTTCGTCTGTATAAAGGGGAGTAAAGAACTCTGAGCAGTTGTATTCCTTTTCTCCCCAAGCACAAAACACTGCAAACTCATCACACGGATGCTGAGCCTGAATAACATTTTCATACATTTATAGTTTAATCATTTAACCCTTTAGTAATTTGAATTATGGCATACCTCTTCACGAAAATTATACACGTCATTAGCATCGATATTCACATCCAGTGAAATATTCATTCCTCCGTTATTAAACATTTCTGCCACAAGAGTTTCGTAGAGTGAATCCTGGTCCTCGAAATTCAACGGAGATCCCAACATCTTTGGCACTTGGCAGATGTAGTCAATGCATTTCACCCTTTTTAGTGCACCCCTCAGTTCTGCACTCATTTCCTCCAGCTCCGTCTCATTCACCGAGATTGAAGATGATAATTTCATCGCAATTTCTTCTGCAGACCTGTCCACAATTTTAAAACTCTGTATTTTCCAATTTGTATTAATCCATTAATTCAATACATTAAAGCTTTAGTTGCCACACTCTTCCGAACACGGTTTGTGTTGCACACTGAAACAAGTTATCAGAAAATCTTTATTGTGTGCTTTCCACTTCGCATATTTACTTAATTTGTTTTATAAAACACTGCTAATTTAATGTTTATATGATTAACTTACACGTGACTGCAGGGAACGGAATATTACTGATTTTAGTTTCCTCCACTTGGTACGTGACAATCACTGGATTTTTTAAATACGACACACACACTCCGTGTGTAAGAAACCCAGCCATTACAATTCCAGCTATGAAAGACACTCCAGAATATTCTACAACCAAACAACTTTGATATAATATATTTAATTCACCTAATAAGCAAACTAGTTATCAACTCACTTTTCACAGCTGTGTCTTTCCGCTTGAAATACATATTTCAATCCGTGTAAAGACGTTTCCGTTCCGTATATTGTTAGTTCATTTCTTCGTGGTGGTATCAAAGGATAACAGGATACTTTGCAAATCCGGGGAGCCTGTGGATTTACTCGGACAAGTCCCATATTCCCTATGCTTTCAATGCCCAAGATTTGTACTGTAATTCTAGTACGCTTAAATGTGTTCTTGGTGTGAGGCTTAAGATTTTATTGGACACTTACATATTTAAACATAAAGCATTTATTCAAGAAGAGTCGTACCTAACCAAACTGGAAAAGAGTCAATTTATCACTGAATGGGGTTTTATTCGTTTCCTACAACACAATGAGGAGGAACACTTTTAGTAATTGAAGGTGTGACCGCAAACTATTTATTAATCACTAAGCAATTAAATTGTTGTTTTTCTGAAAACATTCGTGACCAGATATGTTTTCTACTTTGTCTCTTGATCATTGAACTTAAGCACGCAATGTTAGCTAATTACAAAATCTATAAGATTGGTACCATTTTCATGTCAATTATTATATTTATTTGCATGCGTATGAACTCAAAGGACACATAATATTATGGAAATACTACATGCAAACACAATCGTGTAAATTTGTTCTCAAGTTTAATTAAGTTCAGCAGAAGTAAATCAATTGGTGCTTAAGAAAACCAAGAATTGACACATTGAAAATGATTAAAAATGTGGAATACACGCACACATTAAGAAGTTCCAAGAAAATTTCATTAACTAACTAAGAAGAATCGCTACGAACACTCAATTAGGACAACGAATGTTTGTCCTATTACCTTAATGTCTAATAATTTATTACGTCCAAGCAAACAACGAAAATTCTTGTCAAACAAACTATTCTTAAATGTATATGTGGAATGATTAATGGTTGCATGAAGTAAACTCCTTGAAGATTGCTAATGCATAGTAGTTTATTATTTAATAGTTGTTAAGGTTAATAAGCAGTTTAAAGTAGATAATTCGGGTTTAATCCCCATAATATAAAAGTATTAACAGCAAGTTTAAATCCTCCTGAACCTTATATATTTGCATAACAATTATTTGCTCTATAAGCAGCATTTGTTTCACAAGTAATTTCCTTGTATCAGTATCACTAGCTACACTTATTGTTGATTTCGTTTCCGAGTGCAGAATAATTCATCATCAAACTACACATACACATGTTCTTGTCAGTCCTGAAAGTCAATCAATATTGCATTACACTCTTTATAAGACTTAATTATATAACCAGCAGTTATATTCTTATGGCTATCTATTGGTTTTCGTAGTCATCTCGTCCATTGGAACCATAATAACATTGTCACTAATTCAATTCATTACACGTTTGCAAACGTAAGCACTAATCACTGTGTACTCTAACAGGTTTTGACATAAATGGCTCTAAAGCAACGTTCATTTATTTCACCAAAAGAGCTCACATTATATTTAATTCCAGCACAGACGACGTATAAAGGTAGCTAATTATAAATCGACTAGGATCCTATTTAGTCAAACGAAATGTATTAATGTTTCTTAAAAAACTTTGAATGAATTTGGTTGATTGTTATGGATTATGAATGTTCCTTTGTTAATTAATATTTTCAAAAATTATTTCATCTTGTAAATTCCATTAAAAGCTACGATATCTATTAATAACAAAACAAAAGAGCAGCTGAACAGAGGACTCTATATGACATCAATTGCATAATACATATTCTCCCATCGTTTAATGTACTAATACAAAGCGAGGGTACCAAAGAGTCGTAATGACAAAGTCACTCGCTTAATCTTTATGAACTTCTCACAACAAACCTTTCAAATTAAACTCTTCATGATGCGCACTGCAAATTAATACTCTTCTTCAATTCAGTACAAATCAAGCACTAATACCATCAGCTTTCCTAAACTGCTCAACCTCCTTCACATAAACCAACAGTATGTTTTTCAAAAGTAACCAGCGAGTCTTAATCAGATAATTTCAAATAGTTCAACTTTATTCACTAAAAGTCTTGTTATTCATGGTTCATAATTTTATTTCAGTTTCCAATCGTTTCAGGGTTTCAGTGGTAAATGCAGGAACGCTGTGAATGGTCGCTACATCCTAAAAATAATAAATTGTTTGTTAAACCTTTCAAACTAATTTTTCAAAAATTTCTCTAAAGGAGTTAAAATTGATAAATTACAATTAGTATCCATTTATCCGAGTCCAAGTCCGCCAAGTACCCCTGCAAGAAGTCCACCTTGTCCATAATTCGCTTGTGTTGATTCCCCTGTCTCTTTTGCCAAGGGAGCTGAGGTAGTTGCCTCCTGCTGTCCAAATACGGACATTGCAATTCCCAGAATCACTAAAAGAAGAATAAGGACCTTCATGTTTAAGTCAGTTCTACTAGAGTTTCAAGTTCCACACTGAATTTCTTACTGGATCTTGATTTCTTCTACTCCAGGTATTTTTATGTAACAACTTGCGAACTAATCGTACCATTGCTTCGTAAGATTAAACTATCATCTGTTACCCTGAACCTGAAAGCAATAAAAATCTTATGAATAGCATATTTGTATTAATTCGTACCCAACGACTTTGATCCCATGTGTACCTTCTGTCTCAAAGTTCACTCAGATTACAAAACGAGCACAATACTGTTTAACTTTTCCCCAGCCACTCTGGAAATGTTTGAGGCATTTGACTATTAATATTCAATTTAATTGCATACGAGCTGAATCTAATCGGTCCTCTTGTAAGATATGCATTTTATTTATTAAAATCATATCTCAATCTAGTGACTCCAGTACATCTTTAACTAAAACTCTAAAGCCTTAGCCTTCCAATTGATGATGATATTATGAGAAAATAAAATGCCACTTATGTTATAAAACATTGTTAATTAAGTATAAACGCATCCAAGGATAGTAAACATGAACCTTTTTCTGTACAAATCTCAGGCGATTGCATTAGTCTCCAGGTGTTTCAGTTGTAATGTGAGAAATTATGCAAAGAAAGGTTTATTTGCGTCAGCTCCTTGCGTGAGAAACAACGTGTAAAATGAAATCTGCAGCTGAATTGTGTGTTTCTTGTGTATTACTCATTAAGACTCGTCCGTGGAAGAACTTTATTTGCGTACAAAGTTAATTAATACTTCAAAGCTATGCATCTTACGAGTGTTTCTTCTTATTCACTAATTTTAGTTGCACTCTGCTTCGTGTTTCCGGTTCCAGGAAGGAATCAACTCATACCAAATCGAATTCAAGACTGGTTCAGGTGTCTTCGGGAATCTACAGCTACTCCTCACTCTGTCCAGTATCTTAAAACAGTAAATAAACTTTAATTAAAGTTAAAAATGCATTTTTTCTATCCTTTAACTCTAATTACTCTGTTGTAGGATGACTGGTTAAGGAGATTCGGCTACAATGTGGACAACTTCAAAGTAGTCACCGAAGACGGGTATGAGTTAAAAATATTTCGAGTGTTCTCCTACCAAATCCATCCTGACAATGCAAACCACAGACCGGTTGTGTTCCTTAATCACGGACTGAGTGGAAGTTCCAATCAATGGCTAATACAAGAAGGTCCTAACAACCTCGGTAACATTCCTTTTTTATTTCTTAAACTCCAGTTTTGGCAGTTTCATCATTTTAACAAGTCATTTGTGACTAGTTCAAACTTTGGTCGATGCTGGATACGAAGTTTGGCTTGGAAATTGCAGAGGAAACAGTTATTCCAACAAACACGCCTGGTTATCCGAAGATGACGAAGCTTATTGGGATTTCTCGTAATCCCCAACACAGTCAACAGTTGCTAATTAACTCTCTATTTCCTCAAACTTCATTGTCATGTTTATTTAAGGTGGCATGAAATGGGAATTTACGATGTCCCTGCAGTGATCGACAAAATCCTAAGCGTTACAAAACTACCAAGAATATATTACATTGGATATTCAATGGGAGCAACGCAGTACGCTGTCATGCTTTCCGAGAGACCAGAGTACAATTCAAAAATCAAAATAGGAATACTTTTAGGACCTGCCATCATCTGCAAGAGCTCTACTTCCCAAGGCCGTGCTGCCACAGTATTCCTCCAGAATAATTATGAACAGGTGTGTAGTAAATAATTTATATAACTAAGTGGGTTTCTCTGTTTGTCTTCATAACAACATAATTTGTATCATGCAACTTGCAATCCAACTAATTGCCAGTGTATCACAACATTACTTGGTTTCTCTACTTGTACTCTCAATTTCACACCATTAATATTTATCTTCATCTGATCTTTAATACTTCTTTATTGCTTGTATAACCTTCTTTAATACACTTGAGAGTCCAATCCTCTTTCTTACAGCTCCTTAGAGACCCACTGTTGAAAGGCAGGATCATAACACAGAACGGTCTTGATGATACCATTGGCTACAATCCTGGACAAGTTTGCGCTTCTTCAAGCCTCATTAATTGCAATGTTTGTTCAAACTCAATATTTTCTTTCTACGGTCGTACCTTTAATGAAATGAATTACGTAAGTAAACTGTGAGTACTCAAAAACATGTGTGAATTGGTTTACATGATAACTGATTCCTTGCTATTGAGCCACATGTTATTAATTTCCATTTCACAATGTTAGAATGTACTTGTTCATTTCGCAGACAGCTTTACCAAGTGTCTACACAAACAATTTCGATATTGTCGGAACCAATTGCATAGTCCATTATGCCCAACTAATGAATGACCCTAAAGGACGATTCAGGAAATTTGACTATGGACCAGTTACAAACTACAAGAAGTATCGATCTTCTGTCCCACCGGAATATAACCTTCAAAATGTGAACGTGCCAACGTACATTTTTTACGGAGGAAAGGATACAGTGATTCCAATGGAAGTAAGAAAGTCCTTTAACATCTTAAAGTCTATCTTCATTTTAAATATTTACACATTTTTCTAGGATGTTGAAGAATTTGCCAGCAGGTTGAAATACGGTGTAGTGAAGAAACTTAAATTATTAAACGGTTTCAGCCATTTGGATTTCGTTTGTGGACGGAATGCTTACAAGTATTTTGGCGGATCTATCCTTGATTTATTAAATCAGCAGGGCAAATCCTGACTTCTTTACGTCAAACTTCAATTTTTAGTCATTTTATATTAAGTTATCTCCAGCGTTATTTAATTGACAATAAGTTATTAAGTCCCTAATAACGTATCATCTTTAATTAAAAATATTTATCTGACTAATTGGAGAGTCATAAAAACAAATAAGAAATATTCATGTAAGTTGAACGCTGCTCGATAGCTTATGTTAATAGCTGGATTAAAGTTTCAATTGAAGCAGAACAGAATAATTAGATTGGAACAAGACTGTGATATCAATTGTCCGTTATTCTGTGGTTGATGTTCCAAATCACGATAATACACAGACACACCTGCTGCACAGTAATGTAGTCAAACACAAGAGCTGTATCCAACGGAGCCTTGGATTCACTCCACACAAACTGCCGTGAAGTTCTATTATCTACTTCAGCTGTCAAGATAGTCCAGAACTCTACTAAACGTGTATGTAGCTCATTTATATCTGGAATAAATAAGCAAAAGAATTTATACTCTATTGGAACCTTCCGTGCTCAGCTTTCCACTCCAAAAATTCCTGTTCATCGTTTAAAGAAATTACAGCCAGTTTAATTCCAGACAATTCACACAATTCCAATTTTGCTGTCCAGTTCTACAATGAATTTTAAATTCACCAATCATTAATAATTCATATGAAACATACATTTTGTTGTATCCACATGCGGCGTAATCATGCGTACTTTCCTATGTTACAACTATTCAAGTAGAAGGATTATAAGAAATTATTGTAGGGGTCACATCGTATAAGAAGTATTTTCCGTTTACATCACACAGATTGTTTAAGTTCTGAGGTATAACAGGAACTACATTTGGTACAAACTATTTAAATCGATTATTTGGAAACCTACCACATTATTGGATGTTTTTTTATTAACCTGTACCAACTGCAGAAAGTGCCAATTAATGGCAACAAACAATGAATAATGAGGATCAAACCTACTCTCTATAACTAATTTAAAAAAACTTCCCCATTATGCTTTCCTTTGTGACAAATGATCAAGCGAACTCAAGAAGGAACACCAAAATTCTTTAAGCATGTATCTAGTTGTAATTGTAATTGCTAGGTTCTTTAGAAACGGTTCGGATCGTTGTTGCCAGCCTCTTAGCTACCTTTATTTCCAAAATCGTAATGTTTATGAGACAATAACACTTATAAATCGAATTCATTTACTAACCGATGTAAAAGGTGTAATGTGCAGAATGGAAATGATAATCAGATGAACATTTGGTCAGATAGGAAGTCCAAATGTACTCCAAATTACTCCAAACTCACCCTTCTCTCCTCTAGCCACGACTTGTATGTGATTAAGGTAAAGGTTGCACTTGATAGTTAAAAATCCCAGATTATGATATTATATAACCGATTGTGATAAAGCCTGTGCATCTAGTGCAATGCATGTCTTACTATTTACTAATCACGATATTTAAACAAAAATAAAACAATTTACCTACTTGTAACAATCGACATTCGGATCAAATTGTATTTGGAAATTCTCAAATGCTTGTAGTATATAAAGATGAAAAACATTTACATTTTATGCATAAACATTTAGAACCTCTCCTTATCCTGATAAGCTTTACACATTAAATTCCAATTACACGTAACTACTCATTTTAAAGTGTATAAAATCACAAATTCATCTATATACTTAATGACTCTAGATTCCTCTGTGATTATAATCATTTCACCTCGTCTTATTATGTTTTTTATTATTTTCAAGATAATTCTAAAAGCAATTAAAAATCTATTAACTTTTCCCATCAGTGTCAGCAGGCACGAATTTTTGTATCACAAGGTTTTAAGATGACGTGAAGTAACACAACAGACTTCATTTACTCATTACTCGGTGAGTTGAATACTCCACCCAGTTTGGAAGATGAAGTCTTTACTAATTTGTTTTATTGTGGCCATCGTCACACTTAATATTTTTCCACACGTAACAAGCAAAAGTTCAAAAGAAGTCGAACAGGAAAAACGTAAGCTGCTCTATTCACAGTAAAGCATAACAGCAATTCAAATAACAGTTTTGTACCCAGGTGATCAGATGTGCGGCAGCGACGGCGATTCGTTCATGTTCTTTGACGGATGCAATATGAATTTTGCATGTCGGTGTTCATCCAACGACACATTGTCTGGTTGTGCCTCTACTATGATTTACTGTTCCCAATTGTTTCCAATGGGTCCGTTTCCAAAATCAAATCCGGCGCACGACGCAGCTCGAAAGCTATGCTGCAAATAGCCAGCTACACATGAATAATTGTGTCTTGATTTTTGTGTTGCTTGCAAGGAATAAATAAAAGGAATTAGAGTACAAAATGTATCTGTAAAAAGTATTAAACTCTTAAAATTGCAACGGGTTTCGAGTTTTATTAGAAAAAATACCAAAATGCATAAACAATTACTCTTCATCTTCCAGGTAATCTTAAGACTTTATCATAAATCACTTTCATAAACTCTGGCGGATCTGCAGGATGCAAAGCAATAGTTTCCTTTAACAACTTCTCATCTCTGAGAATTTGTTTTAACCCATCAAAGTTCCTTTCAATTTTAGGAAATGGAATATCATGCAACGAGACATTTGGTAGTTGTCTCCTCACAAATCCAGTTATGTATAAATCCTCAAATAAAACAAGTGGGGTGATGAAACTAGCCTCGTACAGGAGATTGATTACATCTGCACTCATTATATAGAAAAATCCACTCACATAATTAGGAAAGAGACTCTTTCCTATTCTAATATAGTTTTTAAACTCAAGAAGCCACTGAGGAGTCGTGCAATTCAACCAGAACCCCGGAGAGAAATAAAACTTGGATTGAGGATTATAATCAATCATTGGGTTGTAGTTAACCTTCCCTCCTATGTAAAGTGATTTGTCTAAAGCAAAAACGGAAACCAGGTGGGACACTAGATTAGGAATATTTATGAACACATCATGATCTGTTTTAATAAAATAGTCTGGACTGGATTGGAACGATGTGTAGGTTTGTAAATACCACTTTAGCATTCGAATTGTTTTAGGAGTTAGACGGAAGTAACCTTCGACGAAGTTGTCAATGACCAAATCATTGTGCAAAGCTGATTCCTCAATTAAAGCTCCCTAAAAATATGTCAATTAATAATGGGAATCCTTACGTTCAACGAATTCCTGTAGGAATGTTTAAATATTTAATTTTTACATTTTGGGAGACAGTGTAGTTAGGTTTTGGCAGTCCAATAAAGAAAACAGTCTTTACATTTGTATGTGTTCCTTCTTCGACAGTCCATTTTTTCCATGTGGACCTTATCATCTCTCGTCTCTTGAAGGATTCAACAGTACTTGCAACAACTATGAGAATACGGGGAGGGGACGAATTCTACACAAATCACAATACAGGAATGTAAGTTTTATTATTTTGTAATAATATGAATTCACAGTATCCCTGTACATGTGTTGCAACAGGATCTGTCCAAATTAACAAATTATCCGGTTCCACGTAAACAGTTGCTTTATTGGGTTCCACAACTTCTGCAGCATATCTGGATCCCATCTCCTTTAACTTTTGACCCTCCGTAAGGTATTTCTCCCCCTACAACAACCAGTAAACTTTAATGTAAACTAGCAAGATTAATTAAAGAAATGAATGTACTTCACATATTACCAAACTAAAGGTGTTTAACTGTCTAGTGGATAGCAGAATTGCATAAAATCCCCCACTGAAGATGATGCAAAAGACAACAAACAATATTTTCTTCCATTTCAAAATCACCCGACTTCTTAATGAGGTTAACAGTTTCATCCTAAGAAACTTCGTATTCTTTTTAATATTTAATAATAAATAATATTGAAGCTAGTTTCTTAATGCTTCTTTCAAATATACACCTGAACAGATACACACACTCCTCCAGAATTAGTCACACTCAAACAAGCCAAATCCACAAACTAATCTTCTGCAGCGTAAGAATTTAATCCTTTAAATCCTTCCACGAGCAATAAATAATAATAATAATGTACAATATGTGACTCAGATTCGGCTACAACTAAATAAACTGAAGGAGTAAAGTAAAATTAATTAGCCAAAGCGTACTTCTTGGTCGTACATATTTCACTTTTGACCAACGGATGCAACAACCACAGATCCTACCCATTCCCACCACAACTCAAAATGTATTTCTAGGTTAAACTACTAATACAGCTCGCTGTGTTAATCCTTTCTAAACTGATTGAATGAAATGCATTGAAACAAAAGTTTCAGTTAAAATAACTCTGGATAAATTTGTGTACTATAGAAAACTATTAATAGTAGTCTAGTTTTAACTGACCAGAAACAATTGTGTTAACAACCAATTTTGTGACAAAAGCTCAAACATCTTTCCCTATGCAACCACTGATAAATAATTTTTCGGACGAGTTAATAAACTTTAATATGCAATGAGTGGAGGTTGACAAACGATTAATAATTTAACCCAGCTCAATCCGTAGTTAAAGGAATATATTTGCACATCTTCACATTCTGATTCATCATTTAAGAAGCTCAGTAAACTTCGAGAGAATTATACTTGACTTAACATGCTACCCTAATGCATTAGTCCTCAAACTAGGGCAGGGCAGAAAGATCAAGAACAATACAAAGGCATAAAACCCATAACATTATCATAAAAATAAGGAATCTGGTGACAAAATCCAGTGAATGTAAACAGAACTAAAGACAAGATTGTCATACGT
>JAQGAB010002724.1:0-11290 GCA_034696565.1 Isotomurus graminis
TTGCCTGTAAACAAATACAGAGAGATGGATGAAATCTGAAAATCTAAGACTTGCTAATGGTGCGAGCAACCTTAGATAAAATGTGGGAGGAAGAGCTCTTCGAAATGCTCAATCCATTAATTTAGTGTTTTAGAGAAGAGCGTTCATTCAGCATGAACCACACAACACATGTGAATCATTAATTTAGTTCCTTCAAAAACAAGAAAATGATCTTTTTACTCGGACTCATTTTCCACCACATGAAAAAGCCATGTGGGATTAATTTCTCAATAATTGTTGATACTTCCTAACCCTGTTTTAATTCTCATTAGGCATTCCTCTGAACTGAGGTCATTAAGGATTTATCTGAGCTTTGTAAGTTTATGCTTCCCATTTACCCAATTCCTGTGGGGGAAATGTCGTACAGCACAACGAGAGTTATAAACTATCGTGTCATAAACACACGTGGATCATTACTTCGCAAGAATTAAAAATGTTCATTACATGAGAGAGCAGAGGGTAAAGGATAAGATGAGAAGAACGTGTGCACTGTCGAGAAGATTTTGACAGAAGCAGTCATGTTAAAGAAGAAACTGCCATGTGAAAGGAATCTATTTTTAAAGTTTAGTGAAATGACTCTGTACGCCTGTATGGCTAATATCCACCAACATACACACAATTTAATCTTAATAGTTAGTTAGTCGAGTTGTGTTCTTAAAAGTCTTAACTAGCTCCCAGTCTAATCTTACGGTTTAAATATCTTCTATCGCTTTTCCAAAGATGAGAGTAATATAAGTTATTTTGCGCTCTCCTGAGCATACAACTAGCACTCATGGTGTCTTCTTAAATCTGAATGTGTCTCTCATAAGTGTGGCATGGAATGCTGTGTGCCGTTTTAAGCTCAAGATGCTTTCATATGTAAGAGAAGTCCGTGTGTGCGTGCTTATTGGATTGGATTGAAAGAAATTAATGGGATGAGAATGCTCAACTCTTAAATAAGCTCCTTCTTCTTCTGTATGAGGAGGATGATGATGAAAGTGTGTACGCCAGAGTAGTTAGTTCGTTAAGAGGAGAGAATTTCCAATCTAAAATTATGCATACTCTGTTTATGCGGGCAAATTGCCTAATTTCAGTTTTTGAGGAAAGTGGGTGCCAAAAATACGGAGATTTTTGCTAAAAATCTGTGTAATTTTTCGCCATCCAATTTTAGTCATGTCTGCATTTCTCAGTTCCATTTTACTCCCAATCTTTCTTACTCTTTCATTCTTTCATCATCTTAATGATGATGACAAGCAAGAATCTTCCATCTTACACACTTTGCTTTAAACCCTTCGTGGATCACCAGGATTAATAGCAACGTGAATTTTGAATTTCAAACAGTTCATCCTAAAAATTAAGCTTTCTTGCCACAGTATGTGACTTTCCTCTTCCTTCATGCTCACACACTCTTTCACACTTTGCAAGTCGTTCCTATTTTAGAATATTTAAGTGTAAGCAAGTAGGATTTGGAAACGACGAAACCCTGTTTTAATACAATAATATGCTATACTGATTCCTATTTAAATGAGATTACTAAAATGCGCCAAGATTCTCATAGGAGGATGCTACTGATTTCTATTTCCCATAATCATATACATTTTTGAAGTAATTCTTCATCATAAGTGATGATGAAGATGAGCCAAGCAACGGAGGAAGTTGATGATAATAAGGAAGTTGTGTCTCCCTCTTAACCTTGTTCTTCAGAAGATGTGCGTTACTGTGCTCTCGTGTAATACTTTTTCATGTAACTTGTTTACTTGCATTTGCCCTGAGTCTTCATTATTTTGTGTGCAGTTTCCTCTCACACAACTCTCCACCTCTGAGATAATACCCCAAGATCAGAGTCGTGGCCGTGATGATGAGTTGTACTTCAAGGCTTACGTCATGAATGGCAGGTTTCCTTCAAGTTGTGACAAGTGAGAAAAGCGATCGATATGTTGTGTCGGTCGAGGGGAAAATTCTTTTTTATGGACTCTTCATCCTATTCTACATTTCTGGTTTCCAATCTTACACTCATTCCTCAATGAAGCTTAGGTTGCACCTCTCTCGATGTATATCTTGTGTTTCTTCATATTACAAATATACACTCTGCAGGAATAAAAAAACCGAGTCGAGGGGGATGAAAAAATACGAAATAAATGTGAACTTTTTTCTCCCCTTTTGTCCTTCTCAGACTCTTCTAGTGGTGAGCATACCCTTGTAAATAAATATATGCATGCGGGGAAAAGAATAGGCTTCTCCTCGTTTTTTCCACAACTTCGGGCTTAACTAACTTATCCATTAATACAATATGATGTATATCTGTCCCTACTAGTTCGACTGATTCATTATGAAAGAAAGTGCTCTCTTGTCACTAACTGCCATTGCTCCCGTGCTACCACCACTATCATCCACAATCAGTTTCACTCACTATATAGATACATGCTCCCAATTTCTTTCCATGCTATGCTATAGGGTGAAACATTTATATTAAACAGTATACCTACTACACTTCCGATGATCAATGACTCAGACCTTTTTGTACTGAAACCAGAAGTAAAGTATTTTCAGCCTTACATTATATGACTCAATGCTCCACATAATTAAGAGTTTCGCTCACTGTTAATGGAAACTTACAAGATGTTAATCGTACTAATGAAAGTAAATGAACAAAGACACTTCGTCCAATTATCGAAAGGAATAGGATCACAGGACATTCAGTCATATGTGTAAGAAATTACAAGGTGAGATAAAATAGTTGAAATAGTTAGAGTTGCTTTGTGTGAAGAGTGTGGTAAGTGACTTTGTAGTTGTTCTTGGTACAAAGTAAGACAGACAAAAAGCTGAGTGTAGTATTGTAGGTGCAAATGGATTTAGGGAGGACCACATCGTATTAAGAAGAGGATCTATGAACACAAGCGGAAGTTCCAGTTCGATCTTTTCTGGTAGAGTAGTTAATTGAATAAATTCCCTAATTCCCAGCTTGTTTTCCAATGTCCGTAGAAAGCTGGAGAGATTAGAGTGTAACAGACATGCAGCTGTGATACCTTCTTGTGTTCTCTTTTCTCTAAAAGAATTTTTTCTCCTGTGTCTCCCTTTCCGTATACCATGCCAAATAGTAACTTTACTTTTTCCGTTTGTCCGCTACTTAAAAACACATCGTGTGTGTGCAGGAGTATACAGCTTGGGGGTATGAATCTTGTCCATTCCACAATTACTCGTGCCTGTTAGTTGAATGAGAATGCGATGCAACGGTTAGTGTTGGGTTTGGTTGGCGATCTCTCAAAATCTAGATGGGATTTACATTGATTAGATCTTATAACATAAATGGTCTGTGGCGGATTTTCTTATCCTCTTAAATTAATTTGCTTTCTCATTTATTGGCCGTGCTTTGTCCGAGACAAGACAGCTTTGGTTGGCCTTCATCCTTCCTTCCTGCCGTATTACTTGGGAGAAACAGTTTGGCCTAATTGTTTGTTTTTTTCTACATGGCAAGAGCAGGAAAGGAGAAATCAATAAGCTTAAATAGATAGTGGAGCTCTGTTTGCGTGGGTCTCTAAGGATAATTAGAAAATATACCCTTCGTTAGAGCTTACACGAGAGAGAGATTCGGGAGACATACAGAGATCAGTAGTGAGAAAGGATAAAGAGTGAGAGTAATAATTAAAGCAACCCGACCGACAGTAAGTAAGCCGTGAGTGGGTGAAAAGAAACGACACTCTATTTCTTGCTGGCATCATCCCGTTTCTAAGACTCGAGGCAGATGGTTGTGTTTAAAGATTTTTAATTGCTCCAACTGCTCTCTTCCATAAAATTAGAGCGGAAGGATTCTTCAGGAAGTATATGAGGGTATATGAGGAGTAGAATAAACATCACTCACAAGTGTGCAGGTTGAATGGATTCAGTTGTTCAGGCAAAGGAAGAGACGAGCATTTTAAGATGTGTGTAACATCACATCGCATACCTAGGTATCATCCATCCACTAATAATAATAAAGCTCAACCGAGTTAAAGAAGACTTTAGAATGGAGGATAAAAATGTGAGGCATAAGTCAGTAAGATGGTCTTGTGTGCAATGTAGTGTGGCCCGTTTTTTGTACATCTCCAGTTTTCTTTTAAGTTCACTCCTCATCCGATTTACCATTTGGTAATTCAATATGCTAAGGAAATTAACGCTTCTGCCCCATATTTTTTCAATGAGGATGGATGTTCGGAAGTAGAAGACAGTGGTAGAGGAAAGGATTAGAAGTGGAAAGACAAGTATAAATTTAGAAATGGGAAAGGATGGTCTTGCTAATTGGAATCCCAGGGTTTAAGAAGTTAACTTGATGATGATCTTTCTAGACTCGTGGTCGTAATGAGTAAAATCAGGTACTTGAGAGACTAGGTTTTCATTCCTGAGCACTTCACCACTACTACTGTGTAGACGCTTCTCCCCACTACTTGGTGGAAGAAGCACACAAAATCTTGTAAAAATTTAACGAGATTATATACACTGACTAATATGGCTCATCCCTTCCTCCTTACTTTTTCCTCCACTTCCTCTTTTCTTAATAAATGTGCTTTTAAAGTTTAGTTTCCTCTCAACTTCTCTCTAACCATATTTGGATGATGCGAGTTAATTTTTTCTACCAACACTCCTCCCATTTTCGTACACATTAGGCCACTGTTCCAGAAGGACTTATTTTCATTGGGCAAGAATCTGCACACACATGAGGGAATCTTGTAATCATCTAATGGCTAATTCATGTTGACTATAATTTGCACCCATGATGAATGGTCAGAGCATGCGAAACCTCAATTTTATCCTGTGGGTTCGCTCCAGTGTGATGTGTGAGGCTCAGATAGTTTGTGTGTATTAGGTTCTCAAGGAAATTCTAAAAGTGTAGGTACATTAATAGAAAAGCACCCGTAAATTTCTAGTTCACTATCAACTATAACTACTAGTACATTAGGCAAGAGTCTTTGGTATAAGAATATGAAATGAGTACACACATGGCATTTTTCATGGACTTGGACATTAGTGAAAGTTGAGTTTTTGATTAGTTAGCTCCATTCAATGTATGTGTGTGTAGTGCCAGGTTGCAAAAGTTTCTTTTGTTCCTCCTTACATTTTCTTGAAGGCGAAGAAGGACTGACGGCAATCTGATAATTAGGTATGCTTTTAATGATTCCCCCATTATGGGTTTTTGTAACCACACCAAAAAATAGAAATGACCGTCTTTTTGATTTCTTTGTAGTGAGCGGAAGTAGCGCAAGACATGCAAAGGACTCATTACACCCTCCATGTATGCTATTACATGGAGCTATTTTAGTATAATTACTTAGGACTTTGTGTTACACACAGAACAGAGGAGTCCGCAAGGAAGGAATTAGTCAACAGCAATGTATAGCACAAGTTCCTCTTACTACTTTTACTTTTTGAGCGAAGCGAGTCATTTCTTTGGGATGTAATAAAGCTTTGGTTGTTGGTAGTGCTGGTTGCTCCTCGTGTTTCCAAATTTTCTCTCCAAACCAGCCCTCTCTCGACTCATAAATGCTTCATGTTCTTTGGCTAAGATAATGAAATTCGATTAGGGCACGTCTCGATGTGCATCGGATTTTGAGGAGTTACGAGTCATGAGAACTAATAGGATTAGTTGTACACTAACTGTTACAATCAGTCTGGCTTTACTTACTGTCTTCACTCACATCACATCATATCCCGGGAGCCACTGCTCAAACACACACTACGTAGATTCCATACTTTTGTCCAAAGTCTCCGATTTATCCCCACCCACCCACAACTACAAGTCTTGTATCAAAGTAAACTCAGAGAAAGAGAGAAACTTGATAAAATTCTGGTGATATGGGGATACCAGAACTACTCCTACAATGCTCCTCTAAGACTTTAATAAAAGAGTAAGCCACACAAATAGAATACTTTGTTCTCAGGAGTTTTGTTGTCTTGAATCAACCATTTGCCAGTTGTTGTCCTTTTTGTTTCGTGTCAGTCTGCCATTTCAAGACTATCTGCCCTATCAATATAATTAGTTTACAGAGAGATTGGTTTTGTGTAATTACATGTTCAAGAGTCCAGCAGCAGCTTCAAGCATTAATAGATAATCATACACCGTCAACAATACTTTTCTGCACCTTTCCCACTCGGCTGTTCGACCTCAAAGCACAAATTCTACTGTTTCCCCACCAAAACATATCTTTTTGAGAGTAATGTTCCTTTCGTGTCAATTCCATCGACAATTCAAAGTAATTAGATCATCACAGTGCATGTTTTGCGAAAATTCTGCTTCTCAAACTAAAGTCACCCTTATATGTACCTAATGAGATTGACTAATGACTTCTCTGCCGAAGTATACTAAATTCACAATGCGTGTAAATGAGCTTAAGGATGATCAGTATAATGCTGAATGTTTAATTTGTGGTTGGCCATATGTTGTATGCTTAATTAATGAGGAATCAAAGTATGAAGGCGTATGAGGTGTGAAATGACACCAATACTTTGAGGCCGAACTGAGCTTGTTTGACTTCACAGCAGTGTGATATTAATACATTATCTTGTATTCGGAGCTTAACCTGTTTCTCGATTTCATATCATGTCTACATTAATTAGTAGAGTAGGGAAGACCGATTATTTTCAACACCTTTCCTCAATATGCACAGAGAATAAAAGCAGACGAGAAAGACTTACGAGGTATTAATGAGTTTGACTTCTCGAGTACAGTCTGGCATTCTCAATTTGACTCTGGTTGCTGGTTGATTATCATTCCGTTCGGGGTTTCATATCAAATATAGAATGAGATAAAAGAGACATAGGGAAATGGTGGTTGTTGTATGTACCTAATCCTTAAACAGGCTAATTATTCGATACAGGAATATCTTACTGGAGTAGGTGTGCCCTGACTTCTACATATGAGAATATAAAGCCTTGCAAGTGCTAATTACACACTCCATGTGTTTCATAAATGTGATTAACGTTCTCGGCAGTGTGAAAGGAACTGACGAGATAATAAGCAGATGAAACACGCCTTACAGACGTTACCCTTTATTTCTCAGGCCCGAGATAAACTAGACAATCACTCCTTCTTTATGTTCTCATCTGTTTCTCCACAACTTACTACGTGTACCATCATTCAATGAAATTTCAAATGTACACAAACACACTTGCTTACCGTACAAGTCTTACGTGCAAGCAGACTTATACGTATCATACAGTTTACAACGGGCCTTGAGAGAACGAATTCCTTTCCACCCGATATAAGCATGATTGTAGTTTTATTTTCCAAAAACGGTGATTCAAACCAAACCAATGAGCCCTGGATGGTTAGAATGACTGTTTAGAGAACCAACATCTACTGAATATGACTGACCAAAGGGGTGAGAAGTCTGCGGTACTTTTCGTGTCTTGTGTTTCAACACCTTAGTTCGAGTCGTGAGTCGTATTTCAACAAAAATTGATAGCAAATCTTGGATCACTTGAGGGTAAAAACAAAGCTCGATAATTATTTAGGATCCAGGGCACAAAACTCATCACTCTAATCATCTTAAAGTTGAATTTAGTTAAAATAAGTAAAGCCCTATCTAGTGCATTATCATTACTAGCACGTAGTTTGGTTGAGTTTGAATGGCATGTGAGATCTGAATATGCATCCTCATGATATAAGCAGTTGTAAAGTAACTGGTTAGTTTAAACAATAAAGATATAAATATTGGTGAACAAGAATGAATAAAACAATGTTACCGATCCAAGCAACTCAGACTGAAACAAAAGGCTATAATCGGAACTTTATTAGGTAAAATGTTAATCACGAAATAGAATTGGACTTGTAATTTAAATTCGCCTGCCTCTGGTGATTTATGCCTAAATTAGATTACCGAAAGGAGGAGAAGGAACGAGAGTCTTAAAGTTATCAAGCGAAAGATCAATTTATCTGAAAATCACAAACGATCAAATGCTTAATTTCATTTTTTCTTTCACCTTGTGTCGGCCTGTATAACAAACAGAGCGGACTGGAAGAAGAGTACACAGAATGGATGGAACCGTCATTAAAATTGGGATGAAATATTGTCGATAGTTTGATAGCAACCATGATAAATTTTGTAGTGTGCGATATAGTGAGAGAATTAACGTACTTTGTTGGAATGGATGAGAAAAAATGAATGAACAACCAGATGACCAGGCTGGGAAATAAGGTTGATAAGACATGCTTGCTTTAGAGGTAAAAGCATGCCACGAAATAATGAAAGATCGATTGAACACATGAACAACCTGAGCTCAACTGACTCGATCTCTCATGAATTTGCAGTTCATTATAAAAAGAGTTTTAATAAATGTTTCGGTGTTATAATGAGAAAAGGATTCTTTGACTCATGTAAATCCCCAAAAGTTTAATGTAGCTCATCAAACAAGACGAGTTTTATCGTAAAGAGATTTTTATAATATGCATAAATTTAATGACCCTCGTGACCCTTGCCACATTCTTTGCAAAGTAAGGCTGACTTGTAAAAAGGTATGCTAATCAGTCTGACACTCTCAGGCGAGGATTCATCCCTGATTTTATTGTAGGGAAAGACTCACACAAAGCTGCATAATGCTAGCTGCCTGTCCAAGACACGACCGTTTTCTCTACACTTTCGTACTATCGTTGAATCGCAGACAACAGTTTTAATTATGGCAGGATTATTCATTACTTTTGCTTTAGTATGTAGTACTACAACACCATAGCAAGCTTAGGATTTCTTATTTGCAGGCAAATTATGCCTCCAGCCAATTGTTGCAAACTCGAGTTTTGTGGGTTGGGTTCATTTTCAGCAGGATTACCTGTTTACTACTCATTGCGCGTGAGACTGTAGTTATAAGTAAGCCTTGCACACAGAAATAATTTGATAAAGGAATGTGTTTCAGTTTTTTAGAACGAACTTGAACTTTAGGCTTTACTTATAACTCTCGTCTCAAATACAAGCATTTATTAACCAAACTCTCATATGCATAACTTCAGATCTTAAGGGGATGCAATTCACAAACGAGCCTGTGAGACATTAGAGACTGATTTTTATTCCTGACTATTGCAACCCGCTGTGTCCATGCTAACTTCCATTATCCCATTGCCAATTTATGAGCTCTCTTCAGGCATCATGTCTACCGACTCTAAATAAGTATCATTAGATTTTGATTTTTAGAGAGGATAACCGATTTGGAATTCCTCGGGGCCCAAAGGCAGGGCAGCTTTTAAGTTGTAGAAGGACCACATCTGGAGTCACACGGAAATGTGATGTCATGATGCCCATGATCATCCAAAGTTGATTAGAACTCCATGTTGTAGCATGCATAGAAAAATTATCATTTAGCATTAGGAACATACTTTAGTCTCAGCTTTTCCCCAAATACTTCACAAGCTTGTGCCGATTGATACATGATTATTTGAGTAACATTAATGTGAATGTGGGAACATATTTTATCTTTATGGAAGCCTTTCTTTTAAAATGATACTTTTACAATGCTTTCCCATTCCATTTCAATAACAGCTTGCTCGCCTCCCAACAAGTTCATAATGAATAGCTCACTTTAAGTATTTTCTTCTGTTGATATGTTCTCGAGGAACTAGCAACAGTTGTCCATCTTGTTCTGACTTAGTATGAGCTGGAGGAACTACAGATTGAAGTTGATCTTTAGAGAAATTCCTGAAACTCCACAACAAACCCCATCAACCAGTTTTTGCTTGTCACTTTTATAGCTTTCCTACGAGGCTTTCTTTAATTCACCTAAATACTTAAAATACTTTGAGCTGTTCTGCGTTCAGCATGTGTAAAGATTTTCTTTGAAAGAATTAACTTATCGTACACCAATTAGTATAGTGGTAAATAAAGTCAGGGTTAGAGGGCACATAGATACAATCTACTGAATCCAGCCAGCCTGTCTGGTAATCATTCTCTTCTAATTAAAAAGATGCAAATGACTAATTCCCCTTGAACACTTTGCTCCATGCTGTTCGAATTTCCTTTTGAGGCTGCCTTGTAAATAATCCAAGAACAAATTTATTAAGAATAATTTGTCTGGAACGTAGATTGGCAATATTTTCCCATGTCATGAAACGGTATTTACGATAATAAGAAGAATTTCCTGATGAAGATTGGGTTTGATGCATTCTGTGCATTTTGATATTTTAAAGAGAGAGGTACTTGAGCAAGGAAATATAGGAATCTTAATAATAGGACATAAGTTGAATTTAATACTGAGGATATTAAAGAATTAGATGGTGGATAGATTGTCGATAGATTCAACTGACTGTTCGAGTTAGTTAGGATCGGATGGGCTCAAAAGTCAGCAAGGATAATGATCGAAAGATATAAGAGGATAAGAATTTACCAGCCTGGAGTTTGCTTAATAAATGTATCCTCAAAGATAGATATGGAATACAAGTCATAAGTCGTGGTGTAGTTTAATGAGTGTTTCTCACTCGGGTCTTAGGTTTTTTGTGTGTGAACCCCTGGAGTTTTTGGCTGACACTTGACCGAATTGGTTAAGGCCTCTTTAGAACACCTGAACCCCAGTTTTTTCGACCAGATAGACCTTCACCTGCTGTCACATAATGCCACACAACTTGGGCCGAGGAATGATAATTTATGCAATCCTCATTTCATTTCTCTGACGTGGATGATCTTTTTTCAAATACTTTATCACCTCTCGAGCTCCTCTTTAATTCCTTGCCTGTATTAATGATTTCGCCCTGCATTCATTCCATTCCTCATGTGCCCAACAAGGTAGAAAAAGCTTTTGAAGGCTAATAAGCAATAATAATATCAGTAGGGAGACCAGCCGTGTGTAAGATTGACTGTTGCTTCATCTTGTTTTCAAACCACAGGCATTTCCCCTCAATACTCACAAATAGTTAAACAAAAATATTTTCCAATTTTACAATTAGATCCTTATGCTCACGGAGCAAAGATTTTGCCCTCATCTGCACCTTATGAAAAGACTAAATACTTTTATAATGCTTGCAGTGTTATGTTCTTAAACTGTTTGACGTTTTATTTTTAAAGTCAGAGATAAAACTTGATATTTAAAAGGGTTTCAGCAATTTGACATACATTATTTTTCAGAAAGGATGAGGGAGAAAACAAGACAAACGTAGTTGGTTGTTACCCCTGCTGACAGAGGGAGAATGAGTACATTAGGTTAGTTTAGGCATTCGAATTCCAGCCACATTCCATGCATTTTTATTATTACGAAACGCTAATAGATAAATAAATCAAACCTCTCACGAGCATCTTGTTACTCAACCTCATTCAAAAATCCA
>JAQGAB010002725.1:0-11285 GCA_034696565.1 Isotomurus graminis
AGAAATGTTCTCGAGAATTCTGTTTGTGGAGAAAAGGAAAGAGCAGCTTAGCTAAATACATTCCTTCTCACGACAAGAAAGACGGAAAGTTTCATTAAAGTAATTTGGCGTCACACAATTATTGATGGTAGGAGTGAAAGATCCTGAGCAATTTAGAGGCGAAGAAGAATGAGCACACGAGATGAGCATGGACACCCGATTATCCTTTCACCAAACCCGTTACACCGAACAACTGTTACAACAACCCACCTTGACATCCTTCTTTTATCACATGCCAAAGCTTCATCCTCACCCTTAGTACATCATTGCCCAAAACTCAACAAAAAAACACTCATCGTGTCTTGTCACTCAATTTTGTGGCATGCTATCAGGGAGTCTATGAACTCTCATCCCAACTTTAATTGGAATAAGAAACACTCTGTAGAACACACTACTTATTTCATGTGTGTATTAACTAGGTGAATTTTTTTTATTACAGCGGAGTCCACTTGAAAGATCTGATTTCGCTTCACACGGCCCTACCGGATTATGTTGAAAGAGGGCTTATAAATGTAAGCATGTCATTAGACGGTTCTGATTCTGGTGCTTTCACCCAAGTCCTAATACAATTTCTCTCTCGTTTCCTCTTCCCTAGTTTCGCAAAATGACTCAGCTGTCGCAAATTTTTACGGAACTGGATAATCTTCAGCAGTCAATGCCTCCTGCTCAAGCGAATATCGATCTGCTAAACACTCTAAGGGTAAGTAAAGTCAACCAAATAACGAAAGTCTAAGTTTCTCCAGCTTTTCGTACGGTAGAAATCCACCCTGCCATACTCTCATCTCTGGTAGCTTTATTACATGAACACACTTAGAAATACTTGAGCATCTGAATTCTTCTTCTCTTAAAGGAGTTGATGATGATGATACTCACACGCCTGCGAGGCCATCATTGGGAAGGGCTAAATTCTTTCAACTTCTGCTGGTTAAGCAAGAATCAAGTATTTTAAAGAGATGCTTATGCAATACCCCCAGAATTCTACAAAGAAAGATGTGTGTGTGTGTACGTAATCCATAGCCTACTTTAGTAGAAAGTAGACGGTAGAAAACTGGTGGGGTGGTGTACGTTACTCTTATGAAATGTGATTTCCTGTCTACTTTCTCCATCTCCTTCTGATCCACAACCAGTGAATCATTTCGGATTCATTCAACCACGAAACCTCCCTCCCTTCTCAAGCAGTAGAAATAACACAAAGTGCGATTTGACTCAGACCCAAAATTGATTTAGTGATAGAATGAATAGGTTAGCAATAAATGTGCCTTCAGCACTGGAGAAAGAAAGGGAAAAGTCGACGATGAAAGGATTCGTTGTGCCAGAGTGGTATTATTTCATCTTTCTCTAACTTACACACTCACAATGTGTGTCGTGCTTATATAACACTCTTTCTTTAGTTGGAGATCGTACTAATCTAATCTAGATTCTCAATTCCACACCACCACCAACTCTCACATACACACACACACTTTCACCACACACCTGCCTTACTATTTGCCAAGAATAACGAGAGCTGTGCTCCATCAACTCGGAACAACAAATGATAAATCCCTTCTGGGGTTCTTGTGAGTCTATGAAATTTGTACTTGAAGGTGTTGGTTAGTTAAAGAACACAATTTCCCTTGGATTTCTCACGGAGGAAATGGGAATAGGGGATTTTCCTCGGCATATATAGTTAATATACTATACAGACTTTCTCACTATATTCCAACGTTTCTGTCCAGAGACTCTTTGGTTAAACACCTTTGAAGAAAGTATATTTCCTTTTGCTCAGAGTAAATCGTACGTTACGAAAGAAGGAACGGGTCCTTTGGGAGGAAGAAAAGGTGATTTCTTGTCAATTCTTAACTCAACCGTAACTCTAATTTTCTTTCACTTGAAAGGAAAACATGCTTACCAATGTTGGGACTCTCAAAGAACTTGTTTTGCTTCCCTTCCCTAACAGACCAACACCTCTCCTGGTTTTAGTCATCTTAACATCTTAAGTTCCACAAGTTTAAGCCAAAGTGCTCTGCTTTCACTCAAAATACTTAAGAATTATCGTGCCCAAGTATTTTCTTATTCCTGATTGCTTTTTCCCAGTGTTTCGTCAGGAGTGCGCATCGTTCACACATAATGAATAGGATCCAACTCTGCAACTGCCCAAGGATGCTCTACAAATCCCAAAGGTTTACATACATGTGTCTAGTGGTTTATAACACAAATAAGGATTCACTGGTGAATACTCGGCCAGTTTTATTACTTGCATGTTTCGATTTCCGATACGAGAAAATGAAAGAGTTGATATATTTACGAGACTAATGCTATGTTTAGACTCGGCTTGGCAACAGCAAAGTGAAGTGAAAATGAGAATATTTTCACTCATGAGGTGTTTAGACTCTCGAAGGAAAGTGAGAGGACATCAAGCGCTTCACTTCCTTTTGCTTTCACTTTTGTGGCGCGCTTGACAACTGTTTATACTTTTCTCTCATCATATTTTCCTTTCACTTTCTCTTCAACTTGTGCAGTTGAAACTGTTTCAACTTCTCGTCGTGAAGTCAAGGTGAAATAAACTTCTTGTCGTGTCATCTTACTACTCTCGTGTTTAAACAACTCAGAAGACTCAATTAGATTATTTTTGCACACTGTACCAATTTTTTCACAAATGGATGACAGTCCCCTCACCCTGTTGTGCCAATTTTTCACCTGATCACCCCTTAATTGCACGTGTAGATCCACCTGATTTGCGTTCCCCCTCCCCCGTCGTCGGACAACATATGTGAACGACTACCTGTACAAGCAGGTGAACCAGAAGGAGGCGACGCAGCACAACATGAGACTCAAGTACGCCGACAGATTCTTCCCCGAAGGGTACAACCCTGGCGGCCCAGTAGGACCTCAGTATCACGCACAGGGTCCTCTACAACAACAGTACCGTCAACAACAACAACCTCCCAGGTCATTACCAAACCCCCAGTACCGGTCCTCTCCCTCGAACAACAAGCCAGTGGTTAAGCAGGCTCCATCGTCATCACCATCCTCAACATATTTCACTAACCCCGAGTCATTAAACATCCCCCTCACCAACCGTCGACCACTCCCACAAAACTTCCGACCATCACCATAACTTAAACAACCCTACTGATCTATATGTCTTAAAGTTTTATCTCAAAGTACCCCAAACGAAGTAGGCTTAGTTTAACAATTGTTCGCAACAAGTTGGTTTGGTCCATTTTTCTGAAGATAAGCTTTCTCAATAAACAACGGCTCTACAAGTTTCTCGCGTGAAAACCAGTTTAGACTTTTTGTGCGTGAGCTCACTATTGAAATTTAGGTGATAAGGAAAGTATCCACGGAGAGATGCTTTCTCTGAAGTATAAATAGGTTTGTTAATTCGGACACCAAAGTGAAAAGGAAGTTAACATTAAATTAAAAGTGAAATGAAGTTTCCATGAAGAGTCTAAACATAGCATAAGAGAAAGACTTGTGGGAATATAAAACAAAATGGAAAGAGTGTATATATACAGTATATGTATATATGTATAGTTCCTTCCTTACACACAGTACACATGCTTATATAGCCTTATATGCTTACGTAACTCTTGTCATCCTTAAGTATACATGTGAGTACTTATGAAGAAAGTAAAAAGCCCTCTAAAGGACTGTTGAAGAGAATTGATTACCCTTGTGCCTTCTTTTCCCTTAGGTCTCCCTGGATCTGACTTATTCAGAAGATGAGATTTACGAGCTTTCACTGTCTCGTGAGCCTAAAACATCGGTAAGTAAACACATGTACCCGGATGTCTCGGACAAAGTATTAGTGGCATTTGAAACTCATTCTTCCTACGCTCGTGACATTTTCATACTGTCAACTTACTACAGTTTTGTTATTACAATGCCAAAGAGGTTTATCTCTTCTTCTTCAAAATGATTCTTCCGTCGTATTATTACAAGGGATTAAATATAGTAGGTTTTCTAATGGCTGTAATCTGCCGTCTCACTATTTTAATTTCGCTTTCAAGAGTCCTTCATATTCATCCGAAACTAAATGCCGCTTAAGGACTATACAAAGCCCTCTTCCCATACATATTACCCAAGATAATAATTTCTCATGTGCAAATCTCCAAATGGCCAGGGTGGATTGCGTGTTAGATGTAATGAGACAGGCAGGTTGATGATACATCCGAGGAAGGATTAATTTCACCCACCCTCATTGAGCCTCATTCCACCTTTCAAACAGTTTAGTCATCCAAACTCCTGTCACGTTTATATAGGCTTGGCTTGACTGGTTGTTAATTACTTCTCGGAATCCAAATGTGTACAGGAGTCTCAACAGCCTCTCTCGCGGATCTACTCGACATCCCACAGATTACAGTCTGCATGTCCTCATCAAAAGTACTTTATAGGTTCTAGTAGACTTCGGGAAGAGTGTGTAATTTTAGACTCAGATCCACCTTTGGTTTCCCATAGTCGCCTTGAACCTTCAAGAGGTACTTACGCCAAGCCTCCACATTTTCCGTCTATTTTTACAAGACTCGTGTATTTCACTCATCAATGGGCACAGTAGGACTCTCACGATCAGTGCGAGTTGATGAAAAATCCCGTGTCTGCTGTTGAGTTGTCGAGTTATTTAATTTCATGGGCTTTAACGATTTCAATGGGGAATGGAATGCAAATCAATAACAGAGTGGAAAAGGAAAAAAAGCTTTAAAAACTCTTGTATAGTTCTCAGAAAAGTTCTTTCTGCGATTTCCATCCCTGAAGTTGACTTGGTTCTTGGAAGAGTAGGTTTCATATGCATACTACATACAAGTCATCCCAATAATCCCAAATTCCCAATTCTTAGTAGACATTCAAATGGTTTTTGGATTCCAGGTGAGCCCCACTCGTTCCCCCGGCATGGATGGGAATAACGGGAGTTACGAGAAACAACTGCAGTCAATGGTGGAAACCGTGTTTAAAAATTACGACAGCAATCACGACGGGTTCATAAGCAAAGAAGAGTTCCAAGCTGTATGCACAAATCATCCGGCTATCGACGCTTTCTTTGTGTTGGATGAGAACAGGTAAGGATACGCCTATAAGCCTTTGCAGAGGAACTCAAAAGACTATAGAGAGGCCTTCAACAGGATTATTGCACTTTGTCCAAGTTATTTATGGTAAACGAGGGTGATTTATTCATGTCGGACAGGGACGGAATGATCAGCAAATTGGAGTTGGAGAAATACTTGAGGAACAAAAAGAACGCAGGGTCGAGACACAACTTTCACGAGCAAACGTACTTCAAGCCGACCTTCTGCATTCACTGCTCCGGCCTGGTAATCACAATCACTTACAGCCCTTGGTTTCCAAATCCGAAAAGTCTTTATGAAACTTTAACGCTGACATATGACAGCCAACCTCTGAGGAAACCGATAAATACTTCATGTAATTACGTGCTATGGTCTTCTGTGTTTCAGTTGTGGGGTCTCATTCGACAAGGCTTTAAATGCCGAAATTGTGGAGTTAATGCTCATAAATATTGCAAGGACTACATGCTCCATGAATGCAAAATGGGTCCACTTCTCTACTTCCCTTCTCCAGGTACAACTTATTCTCCGAATTCTTCTGATCCTTCCCAGGAAAAGAAATCATTCCCCCAGCACGACTGTTTCCAATTCTCACTCCTCAAACAC
The DNA here is from genome assembly GCA_034696565.1 of Isotomurus graminis. Taxonomy (NCBI): domain Eukaryota; kingdom Metazoa; phylum Arthropoda; class Collembola; order Entomobryomorpha; family Isotomidae; genus Isotomurus; species Isotomurus graminis. Next base: position 5,688 of record JAQGAB010002725.1, read on the forward strand.
CAGTCAAGCAGCGAAAACACATCTAAATCCTACACCTTCCGTTTCTTCCTCATCACATTAAACTGAAGTTAATAAACTTCAGAGGAAATTGCAAAATAATGACTTGTTGTTGTGTACCATTTCCAGAACCGCAGGTGAAGCGTCGAGGCTTCCGAATTCGCAAAAAGTCCAGCAGCCAGTCTGAGTCGGGATCCCCACCGAGTCCTAAATTGTTCAATTCATTAGAGCAACTGTCACTCAGTGTGGAGTCTTCAGATTTGCCAGGAACAAGCCAACATTCTCAACAACATCACGAAGGAAGTCATATGGCATCATGTCACCCCCACCACGGGGGAATGGTGTTACCATGCAATAAGTCCACTTCTCTAGGCAATTCCGGAGCCATCCAAATTCCTTCAGCCCACTACTCGGCTCCTCCTAAGAGTCCTCGGAGATTTAGCAGCGTACTCAGTCCTTCCCCACGCAGACCTTCGTCTTCCGTCCCCAGCAGCCCCAAACTCGGATTCTCAAGCATTTCCATTCCACTCTGGTCTCCATGCAGAAATCTCCTGGGAACATCTGCTTCTGCCACGGCTCCTCAGCCCTCCGCGACTACCACCACCACATCTTCCAATAACCCTGGACCTCTCGAGTCTTCCTCCACATCCAAAGGAACTCTCGTCAGCAGAGCTGGCCACGGACTTGGCCGTCTCTTTGGAACTTCCAACTCCAATACTCCTGTAGGCAGTCCCAGTACCAAACACAGGAACATCCCTCCAGGTTCCTTGGACTCCGAACCCCCCATTCCAACATCGGGGAACATATCGCATAACCGACAAGTTGGAGGAGTTCATTAGAATACTAGAATCCCTTGATATTATTACTCCTCAACCCCAGAATATAGATATTGAAGCCCACGTAATAATACGAATCACGTATATACGAATGAAATTGTACGGATGAGTCCAAAAACCATAAAAATTCAAAACAACGATGTAATCTACTTCCGGTTAATTGAGGCGGAGCTTCATAAATAAACCTCATTAAGTGTAGAGTGAACAAAATTTGACTGAAGAATATGAAACATTCGTGAAGAATTATACACACACATTTAGTACACTCCGTACTAAATAACCGCAGGAGAAATAAGTTTTTGCTCCGCAGATAAATACTTAAATCAAATGTACGGTTAGTAATACAAATGTGTCAATTTTTGGAAGAGATTTGATAATTTTTCACTGATCTGGTATAAGGAAGCACGTCAACGCTGCTGGTTGGAGTTGATTTGATGCGCATTTTATAATTAACCGACAGATATATAAGCGTTAAGTGATGAACATTGTTACACAGAGCCCTCAGCCCAACAAAGTGATTAGTATTTAGTCTGAATCGTTTTCTTACAAAATCCCTGAAATCGTGTGTCGGTAGAAATACTTATGTCTTCGATCAGTGAAAAGGTTCATACGGTTAAGTATATGTGTATCTCCCTTATAGTTAACCTATTAATTCAATGAGTACATTGTAAATTGTAGTTATTAATGAGAACTGTCCGAAAGGTGCTTCCTTGTATGGAATCCTTGTATTAACAATTAACACACCAAAGAAGTTGGGAACAACAGAAAAAGTGTGTTAATTTATTCCACAACGGATTTAAACTGTCTTTATAGGACCAATCAAAAATTCATACTGTAGACATTTGACGAATCATACGGTTACAAATGATATAATCAGTAAGTTCCATCGCACACTTTCAGAAATCAGAGCTCCAGCGGGTTATAAAGAGATTGTCTATAGTTAATTACAACCGTTTACACAGAATTTTCATACAGTCACAAATACTATTTGGATTCCAGTCATTTTTACCACTGAAAGTTGCACCTCTACTTTATAAAATGAACGTTAACTAATAAAATGGGTAATAAGAATTACACACGAAGAATAATTAAAGGTGAACGTGTATGATTTATAGATCTTTCATGTAGCTGCCAATATGAATTTAGTAGTTCACTTAATTAAATCGTTTAATAGCGCATGATTTGTCCATATTGTCATCCGTTATATTGTGGATAAATTCATTAATAAAAATATACATGTCATGTTGATTAAGTTTTGAATTGTTGACCCGTTGACCCTCTGTCTGTGCAAAACACGATTTCCGAGCATTCGTTTTGGGACGACGACGCTGGGAGGAGAGTCTGGGTGTGGGGCACAGTGAGACCAAATGAATCCGCGCCAAAATTCAATTACTTGGAGATCCATTGTTTCTTGTTTGTAAACAACTACCACGCTAAGTGGTCGTGGTAGAGGTAATAATTATTTTAATGACAATGATTTTTCGTGACAGCAGTTATAGTTTTAATAGCATGAAACCGTTTTAACCTTTGACATCAGCAATAGTGAACTTATAGTAATTTATACTGCTGAACAGTGCCACTTATTGGATTCATCTTGGAACGCGACGAAGGTTATGTTTCTTCTTTCGGTGAGTAATAATGTTATGTTAGTATTTAAATTAGATATTAAGCCTACAGGATGGAATTAATAGGGAGTTGTAATTCAGCATGATAAGATCATTGGAATTAACCTCTTTGGCTTAGAGTAATGAGCTCTAGAATTCCACAAGTGGATGGAGGTGGTTACGAGAAGGATGATGATTACAACGCCCCGGATGAAGAATCTGAATCGAGCAGTTCACCGTCAGAGATCTCGGATGAGGATGAAGGCTCAGGGTCAGATTCTGAGGAGGGTTCTGAAAGACACTCTTTGAGAAGAAGGACAGTTCCCAAAACTGAGGATATTCAAGAGGGATCTCAGCCGAAGCGGAATACTCGACAGAGTAAAAGGAAGGTGGAAACCTTAACCAAAGGAAAGAAATCTGGAGAAAACAGCGGGAGGAAAAGTGGAGGGCGGAGGAGCTCAGTGAAAGCCCAGGATTACAAGACTGACATTGGAAACAGTACAAACGAGATGGAAGCCGAAGATGGAAACTTCTTCTGTGCCAACTGCAAGAAGCAATTTGGAACTAAAGTTGCTCTGAATAACCACGCGTATTGGTGTGCCTCCAAACGGATAACAAGAAGTCGTGGAACTACCGGACAACCTGCTGGTCGTCCAGGACCATCTCAAAAAAAGAAAACAAAGGAACCGAAAAAACGGGGAAGGAAACCTGCAGCTAGTAAGCAACCTGTAATAAATGACTTGGTGGTCGAGTCAGAAGATGTGATTGATACGCAAGAAGAAGAAGAAGTAGAGGATGAGGAAAGTTACTCATTGGACCCAAATGTCGGTCACCCGGAAGAGTGGGCCGAGTCTACTGAGGAGTCTGACTATGAAGCAAAGATAAATTCTGATTCACAACCTGTTTGTGAGCCGGAAGCAAATAATACAGAAACATTTGAAGACACAGAAAATTTCGAAGATGATGAAGAATCTGAAGTCCCTGTTACTTGTTCCAACTGCAAAATGACTTACAGAAACGTTGCTAGTTTGCAAAAGCATTTTTCATCGTGTGTTTATGTTAGCAGCAGTGCAAGCGAAGATGAAAATCAAGATGAAGCTTCTCAAGAGGATGAATATGCAGAGGCTGGCAATCAACAGTTTGCGCAAGGATTTGACGAAGAAATGGTAGAAATGAATGACGAAACGAATTCTGTATTAGTTGACGAAATTTCTGAGTTCAACACGGGTTCGGTTATTAACATGGGCCAACCTCCCCCTATGCAATTAGGGAATTCGATTTCTCAGCTTCAAGAAGCAAGTATTCACTCATACAATCAACAGAGCTATTTACAACCAAACTCTTCGTACAACAATATTCCAGGTCAATATGCAAATGTTGCGGCTTCCTCTGAATCTCAAATTACTCGAATCGCCCATGAAAGCAGACTTGGAGCGCACCAGATATTGCAGTCTGGAAACTTTTCTCAACCTTCACCAAACAGCCTTCAGCAACTTAGTTCTTCCAGTTCGACTGAAAACGGCCTACTTAAACAGGTTTTATCCTCTTCAATGAACTCATCTAATCCTACTACCTTAAACCAGCAATACCAATTTTCTGCTCAAAGCAATATAAATCCAGGAATGGCTACGACAAGAACTCCTGATACGTCGAGTCAGTTCAATACTAACGGAGGTACCCAATATTCCTCAACGCACTTCAGCAGCTATCCTCCTGTTCCTTCTTCACAACAGTATGTCCCTCAAGTAATCCGCAATGATTCTCCAATTTTTGCTAATGCAATAGCTTCAGAGAGATTTAAGTCTAACAACCTCGGACCTGGAGGTGGGCAGGTGAATGCGATGGTGCCTAATTCCAGCACTTCAGTTCAGCACCAAGTTGTCGCTAACACTAACATAAGGTCTAATGTACCACCGGAAGCTATCACCTGTAACATGAATATGCAGCCAGGACAGTATGCTCACTACAATAAAGCATTACAAATCCAGAACACGTCCAATCACCAACCATTTATGCAACAAACACCTGAATATTTATCACCTTCCAGGAATATGAACCCTTCCGCTGGTCAAAATAACATGCTGAGGTTTAATGCTCCAGACAGTGGATCATTATTATCCCAGCAGCAAGTAGATGTGTGCAACACTAAACCTCAGCAACCTCAACCAGCAACTCAAGCTTATCAGACAGTCACATTCCAAGGGGAGAATGGACAGTTGTATCGAGTCAATATTCCTGTTCCTCAAGGTCCAATAATTCCGCCAGCCGAAGGGTCGAGAAACCAAATATGCTCGACTCAACAGAACTATGCAACCAATACCTGTCCTCAGCCTCAGCTACCTCAACAGTCCGCTCATCAAGGTTATGTGTCAAACATAGAAGACTTCCAAAACATCAGACGCTTAGCTCAAAATTCGGACGCTGGTTACATTCAAGCTCAGCATCAGCATATGAACGCATCTCAAGGAAATCTTCAACTGGCTTCTCAAACTCCTGTACCTAATTCAATTACGTCCGATCGACAAAGGCACGAGATGACTTCCAATGCTTCATTTTCCGAATATGCCAATTCTATGCAGTCTATAAACATGCAGCAACAAGGGTCATACAACCCCACTCAAATTCACAATACAATGCAGTGTCAGGTTGGTCAAAATTCTCCCCAAATCGCTAACATTCTTCAGCAATTTCAAAAAGTACAAGGGAGTCAAGTAGGGCCTCCTATTCTTTCGGGACAAGGAATGAAACAACACGGGGAGCAGCAGGCACTGACTCCCAGCCAGTTGCTTCCAGGATACGGAAGTACCATGAATCACACAAGTGCCCAGTCCTCATTGACCTCATTGCAGTCTCAGCAACAAGCACATGCTGTAGAACAGCAGCAGGCGATGATGTATCAGAACGAATTATTAAGACACCAACTACTTCATCAACACCAACAGTCTGAGCAATTACAAAAGCATTACCAAAATCTTCAGTCGAATGGCTCACCAACTCCACTGAAGCCGGAAGGTGTGCTATCTAATGGAATGGCACCACAGGGACATGGAAGTCCGCAAATGGCATCGTCACAAATGCCCGGTACAAATCTGTACAGCAGCAATTCTGGATTAGGACAAGCTTATCAGACACAACTCAACCAAAATTACCTGATGCAAAAC
>JAQGAB010002726.1:0-11282 GCA_034696565.1 Isotomurus graminis
TGTTAGGCGGAGGCTTGGGAAGGAACTGGAGATGAGGAGGGAAGGAGACGAAGATGCCAACAGGATTGGCAAGGACACGTAGAGGTCAGGGAGAGTGGGCGTAAGGAGTCAGGGGCGTTACACAACCACACAACAATCCACCCACTCACTTTTCCCTGCCGGAATAGATGCCTACGGCCTTCCTACACTCATAAAACTTTATTATGCCTACTTAACAACCCTCCTACACGATTATTCTGATCTCGCAATCGAATTGAATTAATTACTCGTGAATTAAACATTAGAACCAAAGAAAAGGTTCGTATCAACTGTCTATTGTTAAGTACTGAAAGTCGAGCGCCCGATATCCTTCTATTCCTCCTGCATACAGTGATTGTCCCATACACTAATCCACTGTGACTCTCTTATTTCAATCAGGTGCAGCGTTAAAGCAGGCGCAAACAAGATCTTATATCTATAAACAAATCTTTCCAAAAACAAAATCTCTTTCTTAGAACATCCTTTAATTGAATTACCTGTCCTAGTTAATCAACCGTGGGCTCCTGTAAGTGCAACGCTAGAACTTAAAACAAACTTTCCCTTCAAAAACATTCACTTTTTGCTTTCGTTTCAAAGGCTCCACGACTAAATTGATTCCTCGTATTTCTCTTCCCGTGAACCTTCCTTTATTTATCCCCACCAACCCAAGGAACCTTTCCTACATTTTCCAAGGTTCTCCTTCAAAATCTATTAAGCTCCCTTTTTCGTGTGTACCTGTATATAACTTTATATACTTCACCAACACACGATCTTCCACTGTCTGCTCTTTGAAAGTCAAAGGTTTAATTTAAAGCAAAATCTCACCCCATGAATATCTCTCACCCAACTTTCTCTATAAAGAAGTTAAACCTAAACGGTCCCAAATCCCAAGTGAAAAATCCTTTGAACATGTTTTTGGAAATGAGTATAACAAAGAAAAGGATTTTACTTCCCCTAATGATACCGCGTACGCCCAGAATTGCTCTTTCTGCGGAATTAACTGGAATTACTATGTGGAAGTTAAAGCATTACTGTTAAGCACACATACCAAGTTGTATACCCGCATACATCACACATATGAACTCTTCTGAATCTGACTCGTCATTAATTCTCCTAATTACGCAGTGAGTAATGCTGATGTGGTTTTAAAGTTTGCTTTCCTCGACTTTCACTGTGAATCAAATAAGTGGCTTTCCATCCTCCTATTCACATCTTTGATGGATGAAAAGAGACTCTTATGTGTCAAGGAGAATGGACGAGTAGCACCAGCAGAAGCTCATTGTCAGCAAACTAGTGAAACCCTGACACACGGAATGTTAGTGTGATGTATGCAGTACACACATCGGAATTGGCTCTTCGACTCGTTTAGAATTTTAGATGTTATTAGATGACTTACATCGTTGACACGCATCTTCTAGTCCACATTGAGAGCATTTGTTTGGGTTGAACGAACACAGGCAACCTCCAGGCTTAACACAACAAGCACAGTTGGAGGATTTTCTATCCGGGCACTCACAACCCGTTGAGCTGACAGTCCACAAATCTAGTCGATCTGGAAATTCAATTTGATTCCATCACACACAATTCATGTAAGCAATAGGAGAGAGAGATAGAGACTCCATAATCCCAATTCCCAACATATCTACTAGAGACACCAAATATTTTAAACTGGAAGCTGGATGACGGGTGGTGGCAGTGGCAGTGGTAGTGGCAACTGCCTGGTAACAACTCCAAATGCTGAGCTGTGGCTTCCAATGTTCATTGGGTTATGTGAAGGAATGAATTACCGTGTCCAGAGTGAAAGTGTGGCATGCACTAAATCATTTTTATTCTTACTTGACGTATCCACGTATATAGGTGTCCACGAGATCTGCCCAGAGACTGTCGAAATCCCCAATCCAAATATAACTAGGGACGCCATCACAACTCCATAATACGCTTTTGATCTCAGCACACACTTTTCCATATTCGGGAAATGACTCTGTGAAGCAGAAACACGACACAAACATCAAATCACACCCTTCCATACAGAATTGTTACGTGTGTAGTAGTGTGTGTACTCATTTTGTCTACTTTTTACCTAAAACTCTTCCGAAACGCCTTCAATCCTTACGTACAATTCAACTTTTCCTATTTTCTAAACTTTCCAAGTTTGTTTTCTCCAGCAAAAGCTTACTTCTTGTTATCGCAACAAGACAAATCAAATACAACAAATCTTGACTTCCTTTCAAAGCTTTGGAGTAGAACTAGAGCTGGATGCATATGTGAATAAGAAAGTAAAATCACTGGCAAATATACGAAATGTATGAAAGCGAATACATAAAAGCCTTATTAGGAGTGAAGGAAAAAGAAACAGGCTTCCGTGTCAGAGAGAGAGGAAGTGACAAAAAAGTAAAAGTTTGATTATCATATTTCCGGGCTGCGAGACGAAATAAGAGATCTACCGTTTCACTCTGCTCCAGTAAGTTTGTATCTGTGTAGTAGAAAAGTTCGTGAGACTGCATTAGATAGCAATGCTAGAGAGAAGTGTACACTCAACGTAGCGTAACATAGACGAGTGAAAGTATAATTGGATTAAAAGCATTCATCCACAACGAAAGAATTGAAAATCCAACTGCTACACAGTTTCTACACATACGGAGCCAACGAGAGGCAGAACCTCCGGGTGAAAGAGCATTTTAAACGAGAAGACGGAAAAAGAAGGGGAATAATAATCAAGATCCATTCAGAATTCATTATTTCACCTCATCTATCTTCTCATTATGTGAAATCGATGGCACAAGAGTCTCCTAAGGAGAAAGAAGAGTGCCCCTCTCGAGAGTTATTGTCTCTCATTATTTTACGAATGAAAAGAACCTATGAACCTTCTTTCCTCGTGAAAGGGTGAAATCAACACGCGAGTCCTTACATATCAAATGAAATTGTCACAAGATACGAATTAACCGTGGAAAAAAGCCAGTCAAACACAAACGTCTTGTTTGGTGTTCGCCTGTATACTTTCAACATCAGTCTAGACTCTAGACTTCAGTCTAATAATTAAGTACAACCCTCCACCCTTAGATTGAATCGGATTACCAGTGTAACTGGAAACTAAAAGTTGTTTGATCTGGACGTGTGACGATGTTGAGTTACTGTTATCTTCTGAATGATGTAACTATATGGGTAGGTGATATTCTAGCACTTGTCTAATAAGATGCTATCTCATCAAAACCCTCGAGTTCTGTCTCCGCCAGCACCAGCATTACTTTACTCGAAATCATTATCCTCAGTATACTGGGAGCACACGACTAGTCATGAACGTAATAATCTTCTTCACTGTTCAGTATTTGACACAAATCGACTATCTTTGAAGGAGACAATATGGCATGGAATTTTTTATTAAGCGTCTTGATATCTTTCGCCTTATGGTGAAGGATTGCAAGAGCCATAGATGACATGACCATATTATTCTAAAACCTTTAGAGGTATTCTTAATAAGAAAGGTACCAAGAAACAGGCTGTTTGATCCATCAGTTACGTGATTTAAGGGAAAGTCAATAACTGAAACCATTCTACGGTGTTTTCACGTAATTTCATTAAATCAATTGTATTTTTCACGACTCGCATTATGAAACTTTCTCCGGAGTTTCCAAACAAAAGCATATAAAGACTTCCACGGAGAAGGAAACTTCCCGAATTTTCTACTAAATCACAACTTCCCTGTTGTTTCCTTATTGGAAAGAACCAAACTTTAGTTTGATCGGGTTAAAAAGCTTTTTGAGTGTTAAATGTCATTGCCACATGAAGTAACAGTAGCTTTCCAACAAACTTACGAACCGTGAAAGAGATGAACTCACCAGAAATCCTGTCTACACCTCTTAAAGTAATAGAAGAGACCTCTACACAACGTTATTCCTAAGAGAAAGCGTAGCAACCCATATGTCATCAATGTCACTACCAAACCCGATAATGATCTGAGATACTAGCAATCTTATCGCTTATTCAGCTTTCTACCAACTCAAACAACTTTCACTTCGCCCCACACGCCCTTCTACTTTCTACCTACGAACACTCCCTCGCTCGTCACCCACCCACTAAAATCCACCACCACCCACTAGAGTATTCATTGTTCCATCTTGTCTCCCTCTCTAACCCAGATTTGATTTATTACAGGTGTGGGATGTGACGTGGGTTTCCTTCCTTATAGAAACTTGCTCAATAGATTTCCACAAAGATTACCATCATCGCTCTCCACACAACTTCGTCGACCCACATATTTCACATGAACAATTGCATTCCCTCCATGTAACTGAAATAATGTGGCCTAACGAGAGATCCCTCACTGAATAATACGAGCTTTCTCTCTCCGCAGTGATCTCGGAGCGAGAGATAATTCTTATTTGAATTCTAGGAAGAAGTAAAAGCATGACAAACAAAGTTACATGCTGGATGGTGAATAGCAGTGGTGGTAGTGTGGTAGTTGTTCTAGCGAGTGAGCCACACGGGAGGAAGTAATAAATGGGTAGAAGCACAAGAATGTGATGTGGGTTTAGAGAGAGATTAGTTAAACGAGTTAGAAGAAAGAAAGGCGACACACTCTGTACAGAGCTGCAAAGTGTCTCTCTAAAGAAGACATCGTCCCCATTTTTATATCCCGTTGGGATTAAAATCGACATCATTATCCCCTCGTCGCTATATTGCACATTGTTAAGAAACCCGGAGCACCATGGAACATCCATTCAGAAACATATAGTAGAAGACGTTCGTAAAAGAATACAAAGTTCCCCGTGTTCTCTGCCCAGGAGAGTGACGAAAATTTTTACTTTATTTACTTAGGAAGACCTTTCTCTTGCTTTTTCATGCTTGAACCATCTCGTTTGTATGTTAAAGTGCTAACGATTACCACAGACGAGTTAAGAACATCACCAGGCTTACACAAAAAGGCAGTCTCTCAAGTAACCAAATCATATCTTCATGTATACACTTTCAGCCTGCTCAATACTTCCTGTCTCTCATCCTAAAATTGCACACAAGTCAGCACAATCTCCTTTGAAAATCAGTGCAGAAAATTGGCCTATCCATTCCCAAATGATGCTTCGTGAATAATGAAGAGACCTACGTAATGAATAGACTCCTCATCGTCAGTTTCGTCAATCTGACTTTGCATAAAAGGCTCTTTTCTCGCCTCACTTTCCTTTCCCTAGCGAAGCTTGTCATTAAATAACCTAGAAGCTAACCATCCTTGTTACTTCAACAATTCCTATCCTATCTGCTAATTATGTACATCAGCCCTGTGGAGGGCAGTTCGTTGGTGAAGGCGTGTGTGAGGGACCTGGAGGAGTCGATGGCGTGGGAGTAGTTAAATGGGAAGAGTTTAAATAAATTAAATAAAACTTATAAATTATTTAAAAGTTATTTAAATTTTAGGAATAGTTTAGTGATGTTTTTGTAATGAAATGGAAAAGCTAGTACTTTCATTTAAATTGTAAATTCGGTCGTTATTGCAATTAATTAGACAACCGAAAAGTTCTGATTATGTATGTTGTATGGGATAGTCATAGTCATAGCATGATTTATTAATGTGACCGATAATACTAATTGTTACACAATTATTTTCAGTATTAGGTCACAGCAAAAAGAATTAAAAAAGTTTTACGTAGATTAATATAATAGATAAATAATAAGTTTCATTTCTCCTCACTAAAACTACACTGTCAAACTTACTCTATTAGCGGATAGCACTTAAGCTTTCCGCTCAGGTCACCAGGACCCATTGCAGTCACTCCCGTTTAACAACAGTCTGATATTAATATTTGGGTATCACAACTTATCTATAGATTAGCGTGTGTATTTAGCATATTTTGATAGGCACTGTACGGTTCCACCAACCAAACTTCCACAGCACACCTTCCCACGACATCACTCTGTCGGTGTACTGTGTGTAGGGTCGGATGCCCCAGTGCACTCATCTCAATTCACTCTGTAACACCCAGTCAGAGATTACCTTCAATGTTGCCACTACTGGGACTGAGCTTCTATGATAGAGAAACCCAGCACAATCCCGTTCTCGCATGAACACAGTGATAGGACCACTGAGCCACGGTGCCGTGGCTAAAAAAGGTTCTGATACATCCTCTTGTGATTGCAGTTTGGTCATTCAAAAAATAAACATAACAGTGAACAGAGCTTTTGTAGGATCACTGGTCTTAAGTCTTAAATTCGGACTAATGCACGTTTTGTGTAATAGGAAGGGTCCTTCTGTCAGCCTTATTTCTCAGCGACACCACATACATCTTATGCAGTAACAAGTCATGATTAAATTTGGAAAGCATCTTAATATTTTTTGCAACACTTGCATGACATTAAATGGTGTTACTAGTAATAAAGTACAGGTAAGTAGGACTGTTTAAATTAATAGACTAAAATCAACTCTTAGGTTAATAATGAGCTGAAACAGCTTAAGTAATTAACAGATGACATCATTAGTTGTCCATTGATATACCACAACCTTCAAGAAACTGCTTATGTCATTGCAGAATATTTCTTAAGTCATGGAATTAGTTTTTGCTCCAATACGGATTTCTGTATGTTGCAGCTGTTGAGAACAGAGCACTCCCACATTGCCAGGATAACCCTTAGCTTTAACGGCACCTGTACATTTTTCCTGAACGTGAAAGGTCTTAAGGTCGTGATCCTTTCACTTAATCTTGGAAATTTGGGTTGAACGATTATGATGACTTGTTAATAAATTTAAGCGTTGTGTAATCCAACATTGATTATGCAGTTTAAAAGGGAACCTGAATCTGTGTTTAATTAACTCATAACCCAATTTACTTAATTGCCTTTAATGCTATGGTTTTGTACAATAAGCAATTTTACAACAGTTTTTACTATTGTAACCTTAATAATTTAAGCACTTTGTATTATGTGATGCAACTAAAATTATAACGAGTAGTTGTACCTCGAGTTTTAGTTCGTTTCAAAATTTGTATATAAAGGGAATTTGCGCAAATAGTTTTTCATTGAAACTCGTTGAATAATTTCATTCCATTCCAAATCTTTCAGACCTTTTAGAATGTTGGGACTTTTGGTGATTTCGGCTTTGGTGGTTCTTCAGGGGCAAACTGCTAACGGTAAATAACTCTAATGGGTTTATATATTTGTTCAAAACGTCAGGACCTTAATATTTTAATCCCAACTTTGCCTTTGCAGGAGTTCAAAAGTTTTGCGTGAATTCCGACCCTGCTGGCAGAAAGGTTTGCGGCCCCGCAGGAATTACGCCAGATGAATGTATTGCCAAGGGCTGCTGCTTTGACAATTCCGTAGTGGGTGTCAAATGGTGTTTCCAGAAAACTGCGTGCGACAATGGAAATCCGAGTGATAGAGTGAACTGTGGACGGCCAGGGATCACTGAATCCCAGTGTACAAAAAAGCGATGCTGCTTTGACAACTCGGTGTCTGATGTTCCCTTCTGTTTCTCTCTGTAATGAATTTGGAACTACTTGGTGAACATTCGCATGATTTTTGAATAGATTGTGAGCTCCGACACATTACCTCGGACATGTTTAAAACACTTTAATCCTTGCAATAAACAAATAAACCATAGTAATCATGTAAAACTCATTTAGTAAAATTCCCCGAACTTCATGACAAGCGGTCAGATTTAACTATGCCACGGGTTGGAGACTTGTGAATACTTTTTTAAACTCGTTACAGCAAAAATTTTTAAGCATAAACTCCCGCTCCTCAGGCTCCCTACAAGGCCCTCTTTGCCAGTTTTGGCCTTAGATTTCCATCCCAACGCTCCTTCTTGTCCGGCAGTGGCATTTAATTTATTCTTAAGATCTTCCGATTCTTTCAGTCTCTAATTACTCCTTCAGCCGGCTGTGGAAGCTTCTTGTCACACACTATTCTCAGTTATCTTCCCGTTGAGGAAAGCGAGGCGAGAAAAAACTTTGAAAAAAACGGTACTCTTTGCTGAAGTCTAACCCTTCTCTACCACTTTAACACATTGTGTCAGTCACTACATTTTGCATATAAAATCAAAATTGCTCAAGACAATTCTAGAATATGGATCTTTCGAAAGAGCAGTTTGAGATACATTTAATCGCAAACTCAGAAATACTAAATCGAACGAACGGGCGACACAGGTAAGTTTATTATTCTAAACTAAAACTACTGGACTAAAAATTAACATCCACGGTTTCTCTATGAGGGAAAATTCTCGTTTCCATTGGCACTAGACGACCTTAATTCTGGGGTCAGGGGTCAATTTGCCTTTATTTTCTGCTTCCTTTCCTTTCCCTCACCCCTCTTCCCGTTTTTCGGCGATACCTCGATACCGAGTTTTTTCCACCAGCGTCAGCCCTTTATGTATCTTATTCCATTATTATTAGCGAGTTTAATCAACCTTCAAATTATTCTCTAACTCTTTACTCTTTGTGCTTTGTAAGTATATACTTTTCAGTCTCTATAAGATATTATATCGAACGGAGGCCTTCAAAAGAGATAATACGTAATGACACTGCACTGTCAAACTCTATCCTTTTGTAAACACGTTAAACACGGGACGCTCAGATTTCTAAAGTATCGTACTAAAAAAAGGATAACTTTTCATGCCAATATTTTCATGAATTTTAAGTCTCCTAACATCCCAACGGTTCGTTCTTCTTACTCAACCATTCCATAAAACATTTACGTCTTTTCGCATCACCCAGTGGCTTGCCTTGTGACTTGTGCAAATTACCAACTCCCTTTCCTCTCAAAAGTTATATACACTTCCACTCAAAAAACTTGTTTTTCTCAAGAATTTTATTTGTGCGAGCAAATTGGTCTCTCAGTAATGAATAACTTTCCTCACCGTACAAAACCTAACAACGCGTGTGCATTGATTCGAAATTAAACCCTCCAACCTGAAAAGTAGTAAATAACTTTTATAATGGATGTATAACTTTCAAACGGATCTACATACATGCAGGAGTATTTTCTTCCGGTTGAAACCATTAATTTCCTCTTGAGTTCAGATAAATATGTTTTCTTTGCTCAACCACGACCACCTTAACTACACGAACACAAAGCATTGAACACATCACAGTAGAAACACTCAGATACATTTTTAATTAAAGAAACTCATTTATATTTTAATTTCGTTGAATAAACAATCCCTCATCTGCATCATAATCAGAAAGTCCAAATCCACTGTGTTGCGTCTACAAGTCTACATAACCTCATTCCGAGGAGATGAGGAAAGAAAAAATAAATTACCCAGGTCTGGCACACTCTGCCTTGTTAATGGCATTTTTTCGAGTGAATTAATCTCAAGATTATTACCCGAGCTATTGATCTACATCTTCCAAGGGTTTCTTAAGAGTAAAAGCACAGGAAGTGGATGAAGAAAAGAAGGGAAAACTCAGCGGGTTTAATAGATATTGCCAGTTTAGAAGAAGGATTATGTACTTTACAGTTGTGCATTCAATTGTATCCTTTCTTATTACTACTTTCTACCTTCTTCCAACCATCACAATGACTTGTAAAATAACCCTACATGTACATCCGACACACTACCATCTCGAAAATCTCATCTTTGTTACATGTGCAGAGCTATAGAAGTAAAATAAAATATTTCTATCCTTTGGCAACTTGAACAAAAACTTTTGAGTAACAAAAATAATCCCCAATGTTGTGGAGTGTAGAGAAGAATCCATTTAAACTTTGGAAATCTCATTAAGGTGAATAATGACGGTTGAAAGCGTCTCATAATGAATCACAATTTGGTGATTTTTTGTCTTTCTACGCTTCCATCTTACCCGCCGAAGAAGTAGGTCCACTCCACTTTGTGTGAAGTACAGTTCACATGGAGAGACAGAAATACGCTCGAGTTTATTGCACACAGACAGACATTACATAGAGGGACTTCTTTAGGATTTCATGACTTTCTCTCAACATAAAGAGAGAATGAGTGAAAGTCCAACCAACTAATTCCACCAAGTTGTGTGTGCCTTTTCTTTTCCATAAATTCCTTTATTGTTTCATGGACTCATTCGTGAACAAAAGGGAATAGAAACTGGAGAAGGAACAAGTCTTCCTTTTTCGTAGCTGCTAAACGACACAGAGGAATGAAAAAGCCGAACTTTCTCAGAGTTTTATATAAATTGCTTTCTCTCCAATTCATTCCATCAGCCAGTCCTCATCGGGATAATTGATTCCCATTTTTCTCTTTCGCCACACTCATCTGTCTATCGGGATACATAGGGGAGACCCCATAATGATTCATGCATAAGGGTAAATCGCTTTATACGGATGAATGGAGAAACTCTGTCACACTTTTTCATCCGAGACACCAAGACACACCGACCTAGGAAGAATGCTGCTTTCCATTACTTGTTTGGTACATGTTTATTAATTCCTCGTTTCATGGACCTTTCGAATTGATTTCTTCTATGAATACTTCTCCAAGTCCAAGTCTTTCAAATACCCGGACTTAATCACGAGCACTTTCATCAAAATAAGTGTACCATACTGTTACTGCTCCGCATAATGTCCAAATGTCTCTCTACAGACAGCGCAAGACATTTACACAAAGGAAAAAGAAATAAGACATTTTACATCTTTTCCTCGCCATAAGGAAGAATGAGTTCACCACAAGACTTTTCTCATTATAAAGAGTTTTCTACTCAACCCAAGGAATAAAGAGAAACTTTTTTCACTATTTAAGCGAAGAGTATCGCTCTAATGAGCTTTAATGTTAGTGCCCTATAAACTACTCTGTCCCTATAAATGCGAATGTAAAAGCACGTGAGGAAATAATTGGTTGTATTGGTACTCTTTACAATCACATATACACTTTCGTGCTTTCCTTTCTCCTATTAAACTAAACTCCTGAATAAAATTGTTCTCTTGTTTTCCAAGAATTCTTAACCCCCTCTCCCCACCACCACCACCATTCTTAACCACCTTTAATGTCATAACTTGGCAAACACGGTAAGTGAATTCATCGTACTACTTTTTCAGAGATTCCTGGAACTTAAAACTCGTAAGTTTGAGAATTAAAATCGAGTAGTTGAATGCCCTCATATCAATTTTTTACAGGGAATTGTTTACTCATCTTATGTTCAGCCCACCTTTGACATTTCAAGAAACACATTTATCTCCATATGCAAATAAACTGCATAAATATTTAATTCTTTCCATAGAAGAAATACAAACTTCTCCATGATTTCTACATTAAGTTCCAAATTCATTTATGCAAAATAAATGTACCAAATGTAGAAAGAATATTATTCCTA
>JAQGAB010002727.1:0-11280 GCA_034696565.1 Isotomurus graminis
TATCACAGAGGTTTTGCTAAGTATGGTGGGTTATAAAGTGCTAAAAAGAGTTCAGTAATCCCCTTACTTAGTCAGGATTTCAGGATAGAGGCATTGTTATCAAAATGTGAAGGGTAAATCATTCTCAAGATAATCAGGTAAAAGAAAGTAATTTGATCTGGAAACATAAAATTCTGCCTGTGCTTTTTTCTTTCGAGGAAAGAACATTCTTAGAAATGATTCGTCCTGTCTGACAGATGAGTTACCTATCACGTTTTAAAATTGCTTCTCTGGTGGCTCTTAAAGGTGTGAAAGTTTGTCTCTCAGTCTACTCTTCAACGTCCCCTCATTTCTGCTCCGTCAAATAAAAACACCCCATAACAAAAGAACACTGACAGATAAAGAGAGAAAGCTGCCAAGAACTAAAGTACCGAGACAAGCTTAGGTTTTCGTGAAATAGGGACGAGCTTAAAGTTTATTAGAATGAATGACAGCTCGCAAAGTGTGAAACCACGAAGATATTTCTCACTTGAAGGAACGTGATCTTTGTTACGCAAAAGTTCAGCATCACGCAACAGTGAATGTCATTGTGTTCCGAGGACAAGAGAAAGCGTAACCTTTAATAGCTGCGGATGCACATGAATGCAAACAATCATTACGGATTTTTTTGCTCAGATCAGATATATTCAAGCTAAACGAAAGACTGCGTTCCTTTATAATGCGGTGAAAGTCTTGGTTTGAGGGATTATAAGGATAAAAGAATATTGATCCTTCTGACTTTGCATAATATTGTGTGACCTTTTATGTCTCAGAGGTAGGTCCAGATATTAGAGGTAGATTTAGACACCGGATCTCTAATAGTAATGATTGCAAGTCCAGGAGGTTTAGTTCCTAAGGGTTAGTGATAACGACTGTCCTAGTTATTCTAATTTTACGTAGATCATCTAAAAACACATAACGATGAACAAATCTGTGATCTGATGTTTGCATAGTTCAAAACAAAGTGACAGATTAATAGGATATATAATATGCGGTTAGTCAAGCATAAATAGTTTTAGTAGATAGAAGTTGCCTTTCAAAGTTTGAAGTTAAGAAGCAAAGAAGAGTGGGATTTCATTGGACATAAAAAGCACATACATCTTAAAACTTACTTAGAATACTACTAAAATACTAGAACTTACAAGGATGCAAAGGGAGTAAAATAAGTGTATTTTGTACGACATGATGTAAGTGTACTAACTTTGTATTGACAATATGAAAGAGAATTCGGTAAGAAAATCTATTTAGTAGCTCCAAGAGAATTTAATTCAGTTATAACAACGAGGAGGGTACAGTAAGTGAGGTAAGGTTGGATATGAAGAGAAATTCTTGGAGCTAATCTATCCCTCTGCCTTTAAACAGACCTTCGAAGAATTCGACTCGATCTGAGGAGAAATCACTCAAATCAGCATGAAGCACTATAGCCCACTCAGACGTCAACTCTCTACCTCATCTGATATTAATTCATTAACTTTAGAGACGGAAATGGATTTATACTCGTGTAAACTAGGGCCTGTTTAGGTCAATAGGGAGTAAATCCTGTCTGACAATACACTTTGCTTGTTAGATGTGTTTGCACACCTCCTGCACTTGAATCATTTGATCACCACTGTTTGTTAGTACTGAGAGACGGATGAGACACTTCACCAAGAGTCTGCACAGAGTGACACTCATACCCTTCACCTTTGAATAGAAATAGAATTCAAACACACATTTGTAGGCATTCAAATATATTCTACCCATTTATTCTATCTGGCTCTTGGTTACGCCATTAAGGTGTGTTTTTGTGGTTTTTGAACGACAGAGAAAGCAGTGAAAGTGTTTAAGGTTTCCTCTACAATAATAAAATTGTGAATATATCAGAAGCTGCATAAAGATGGCAACTTTATTTAAGGAGGCAGTTATTTACACTCAACCGTTTCATTAAAATACAAAACAATTGCTATGAATTTTCCGATCACTTATTTATGCATAGATAAAGATCTTAAATGACCAAATATGATAATTTTTC
This sequence comes from Isotomurus graminis, assembly GCA_034696565.1. NCBI lineage: Eukaryota > Metazoa > Arthropoda > Collembola > Entomobryomorpha > Isotomidae > Isotomurus > Isotomurus graminis. The sequence goes on from JAQGAB010002727.1 coordinate 2,030, forward strand.
ATCACACACAGAGTGTATCACTCTTCGCTGTTTTGATGTGAGTTAAAATATTCGTTGGCATTTGAAATGACAAATTCCGTATCAAGCATATCCCTTCTATGAAATTATGAGAAAACTAGTAAACATGTTTTCTCTCCAAATTTCTAAGAACTCTGCATGTTTCTTAAATACACTGTGAATTGGAAATTGTTTATAAGAAATGCTTCAACAAAATAATAATATCTGTTCTAAGAAACTTGATTACTTGTAAGTTGTTTGTAAATCTGATGTTTATATCTTTTCATATTTAATAATTTAGATTTCTAATTTGATCCTCCGCACTTTTGTACTTGAATTGAATAATGATTGTGCGTATGCAGATTATATAAGTATTGCTTCGTTTGATTACATTGATCGTTTATTTGTAGCTAATTCTGTTTTGATAATCTCTAGGCAATGTACTATTTGCACGGGAGTGAGATTCGGTCGCATGGTAATCTCAAATCCAGCAACTGTGTTGTTGACTCCCGTTTCGTCCTGAAAGTGACTGATTTCGGACTTCATTCTATGCGTGGATCTCCAGAGGAGTCAGAAGAGGAAGGGGAATACGCCTATTGGAGAAGTGAGTAATATTACAATCTTTTCTATGAAGAGCTTTACATTCATCTCTGAAGTTGTAGTCTAGAAGCCCACCTAAAATGTATGCAGTGTGGGACCAGGTAAATAATTTGTGAGATGCAAGTGACTGTCATCCAAAAGTATGTGTATAGTTTAGCTGTAAAAAATAATGTACTGTGCAATACAGTTAGGATTTAATGTTTCGTGGCAAAAGTATTCTTAACGTAGTTTTGGAAAGGTGAAAGTGAAACTTGGTTTGGCCGTAGGAACTCCAGGGAAAAGAGACAAAGCAGTCCGACATAGCTTTCAAGTTATTAGAAACCTAGTAATGAGACAAACTTGATCGATTGTAACAAGCAATCATGTTGAAATTGTTTGAAGTGCATGTAACCATTAAGCCGTAGCCGGATGTCCATCCTTCAGAACATCTCTTGAGCCTGAGTTACTTCACATCATGGCGAAATGCACACCCAAAGTATGATGGGATCCTCTCGTTGCCCAATATTTCTGAAGCAGATATTTCACGATGATTCTGCACAGGACAAAGAATAGTACAAGTTAGTTGTACGAGCAAAATATACTGATGATAAATTATATCCTCTTGGTCTTAACTTTTCCACAGTCTCTGTTAAAGTGCCTGTTGGGCAGTTGGTTGGGTCTTCTGAGCAACTTGTGATGAGTTTTTTCCACTTTTTCACGATGCTTTCTCTGCATTAAAACTACAAGAGTACTGTTGTCTCCTATCGAGTAATTTTTTCGAATACCTGAGTCTATGCTCTAGGCTCTTGAGGAAGTAAAAAAGTGTAGTCTTCCTTTGGTTTGCTCGTATAATGTATGTAGGCCATAAAGGTGTACAGATTCTGTTTGCAATAAATGATGAACATAACTTACTTCTTGCTCACATACACGACGCTCATGAATCTAACACAGGAAACATATGCTGAATTTTGTGGTGAAGGTAGGAAAGCCTTCTTCTTGTGGAGCTAGTAGCGAGTAAGCATTCAATTTTAGTTATGGGCTAGGCGAGCCAATCCTTTATGTATTATTCAAGATTAGTAAAGGATGGAACCGTCTCGAAAAGATTTTATTAAGTCGTAAAAATAACCATCTCGGAAGAGCATTTGAGGGTACATTAGGACGATGAGATGGAATTGTGATCATATGATAGGAACGCTCTCAAGTGTTTCTCGAGGCCAAGCTATTCACAATGCAAATCTATTCATCCTTAAAATAATCTCCAATGTACAAGATGCGGGTGAAAACATGATTTAAACGAGTGTAGTTCATGAACTCGCTCTTTTTTTCATTTCGAAAGTGTACCCGACCACGTAATTTGATGAAAAATGTTCGCTTCCTACATCCTGTAAACCATTTTTACGGTGAATACGGATATTATTCATAGACCACAAGTGTAAATTTCAGCTGCTAAGTGTCAGGAAGTCTTGTGCAGTCATTTGTCTAAACTCAGCTATGTGAAGTTCCGTGTGCATGGCACAACATACCACAGTGCGGCAGGTCATTTCTTAGCTTTTGTAAGGGTGGTTTAGAGACAATGCAATATTTTTACCGGAGGTATGTGTATCTCAAACTAATCAGCTGCGAGTTCAATGAAAGAGTGTGTGACTTAATTGGGCACGAAATTCACAAAGCATTATCTTATTAGCTAGCACGCAATCTGAAATTTGATAAGAATGACCATCTATCTATCTCCGTTGAGGAGAAAGTCTGACAAAGAAAATGAAGGGAAACAACGTCACCGTAAACTTATTACTTAAGGAAATTAAGCGTTTAGACGAAAAGGCATTTCCTTAAGTGACAGAGTGGACGTGAATAGTAGTTTCCTTCTTACCATTCTACCATTTAAAGATCCTAATCCAATTAGAAAGTTTCAATTTAATAAATGGAGCTAGAGAACTGTGGTCAGTCTGCGTTTCCTTCAAGTTATATTAGTTAGGATTTGGCTACGGATGTTGATTAAGCTCGCACTAAAAGTTAAAGCAGATATTAATATGTGTAAGTAGCATTTTCTTCGGTAGTTGGATTACCACATGGCCTCAAGTATTCATGTTTGTTCGCACGGTGAACGGTGTATGTAATGATTGAAACTACTGAGAGAAAAAGTTATCACACTCATCAGTAACACTGCACTAAGACTTAATAAATTCCAGACCCACGCAGTGTTAATAATGTACACTTTTGTTTAACATTCCCTTAGTGAAAGAGGTCAAATTACTTTATCTCAACATGAGATAAATACGACTGAATACTATTGAGACAATTGAGTCATAATTAACTTGTACTACTTAGGAAAGCTGTGGACAGCCCCAGAACTATTGAAAATGGCAAAACCCCCACCGGAAGGAACTCAAAAAGGGGATGTTTTCTCTTTCGCCATCATTGTCCACGAAATTGCAGCCAGACAAGGACCATTCTACACAAGAGAAGATTACCCTCCAGACGGTGAGCACAAGAATAGTACAAAGAATCCAACTTTTCAAAGCATTTTGTTTCCTCTATCTCCTCAACTTCAGTTCTTGTATCCTGAGTGAGCATCACAAGCGACAACAGAAGTCAATATTCTAACTTCAAACAGGACCAATATCATAAATTTCCCCTTATACATCATCATCTCCTTCCTCCATTTTTTGTCTGAACAAAACACACTCGCTTTTCTTTTGGAATTAAGAGCTTATTCAACTCCCAACTGGACTGGGTAGATAATGTTGCTAATCTGTTAAGTTGCTTTTGTCCGAAATTCTTTTTTCATTTGATAGCAGTGATGCTGTTCACAAAAAATTGCCACAATGTATTTGACAAGATCTTTTGAGATGGAAGTTTATCTTTTGGCGATTCCTTCCTTCTGACATACAAAAAATGAGACAGTTTAAAGTTGCATTTGGGTGATAAACTTGTCAAGGTTTGGCCACAGAAGTCTCTTGTTTTGTGAGAAGTCGTCTGCGGGCATAATTTGAATTGATGTGAAGAACCGACTGATCTTGAGTAGAATGAGTTGAATGGGACGGACAAATAGCAGGGAGACAAAAATGTCTATTGAGTAAGTTTGCTTTCACCTTGTGTGCAAAATTGAATACTGGTTGATTGCCAGTGACAAATTTTCTTTGAGCCGCTTAATGCTCTTGAGAGGAGTGAGATCTTCATACTTTTGGTTCCATTGTGAGAGATGGGTGGAGAAAGTTTCTACTTCACCTTTCCCTTAAGGTCTGAACATTAGTTGTGAGAGAGTGTCCAAGTACATTAGGAGATTTATGAGGACCAATATGAGAAGATTGAAAAAGGAGGAGCTGAAGGATTCCTCGGGAAGATAGAGTGGTTCTGGTACACAATGTGTTCCGCTTTTGTGTCCCTTCCTTGTTTCCTTATGTATTTTTGGTTCCAGGACTTTTTTCATGAAGAAGAGGCTCAAGATTATGTATAGGGATAGTAGTGGCAACCATTCAGAAAATACTTAAGTAAAGTGAGGGTTTGATTTTATTCCACTTTAACTTTGTTCGGTCGTCCTTCCTTCTTCGATTCGATTCAACACTATAGATTTGGTTTACTCTACACACTTTATCCTTATTCTTGAGATGAAGGCTGCGCTTGGGTGTTCAATAGGGAATTTGTGTATTTGAATAGGAATAAGAAAGTGTTTAAGTATCATCAAACCATACACACGTTCTCAATCTTCCGTACATTCACTCGCAGGAAAAATTGCTTTTCCATTTCACAAAGATAACTTCAGACAGTTTAGGAAAGGTAATTGCAATGTCTACAACTTACCAGGGAGCCCGGGCAGGAACTCCAGGTACCGACGCTTAGCATGTCTGACAAAACTTTCAAAGCTGATTTATTTTTACAGCGGTTTTGAAATACATTGGCAGTGCATAACTTTCCATTCGCCAGTAGATTCAATAAGGATGCGCACTCTGATACGATTACGGAAGCTGTTTTCATTGCTTGTATGAATTGCACTTCCCCTACAGTCTCTAAGCTGCTTAAGTGTCTGAATATGTTAGCATTTCACGGGTTCTATGTATTCAATTAGAATGATTATTATTGGGGAGTTTCATGAGCATTGATATGAATTTTGATTTTATTCAACAGAAATAATTCATCTACTCCGGAGTGGCAGATACATACGCCCTTCTCTGGATGATATTGCTTCAGATGAAAAGTTTATTGAATTGATGGAAAAGTGCTGGCAGGACGATCCAAATGAAAGGCCAGATTTTGGACAGATTAAACAAATTATTCGTCGATTGAACAAGTAAGCTTTATATTTCAGAATATCTTTTCATGTAGATTTGTATAAATTGATAATAATTGAGTAATGTAAGCCTCGGTAAGTTGGGTGATTTTACAAACTAGTAAATATAAAATAAAATATATAAATATAACGATCAATTTTACAACCAAAATATAAGTATATCGTTTTCCGGCTCAAGATTCTAATACACGATATAATCATCGATGTGTTAGATGTCTATTATAGTTTTGCCGAAAGACTTTGTGGTGGCGTGGAAGGTAAAGAAGCCTTTTAAGTTTCCTAAGAAACCTTTACAAAGAGTTCCATGGCGAGCAACCCTTTGAGCCAAACCCTCTTTGGAGACTTTTTCCTGTCCGTTTATTTCATGGTAACATCTTTCCACGTCATTTCTTGCTTTCTAAAGTCATCTAAGAAGAATAATAGCCTTAGTCTTCAATCGACTTTGCTTGACACCTAAGACTCCTAGAAGATTTATTGGGCTCGTTCAATCATTGATAACACGAAATCGGTAAAGATTCTGGTCAGTAGGCGTTTGTACAAAGGAGCCAGTTAGGGGAATCAAACACAGATCTCTTCCACCTGACTAAATGTTAAATGTAAACCTTTGCGAACTCTATATGCCATATCATTAACGTTGAAACGTTGAAAGTAATGTGTTTTGTACTGCGTTGAGCAGTGAGCAGTGTTAAATCCTCTTAAATGTGAAAGAAGTATATGGAAAGGAACGTTAAAATTAATAAGATCTTTTTGCTAGTTTAAAATTTATACGAAATGAAGTGAATAATATATCAGGTTGAGGTGGAAGTAGTGGGGATAGGAATTATTAGGAGTTCAAGGTATTTAGGAAATCGGAGTTTGAAGGATGTGAATAGCAAAGTGTGAGATATAAGTATGCAGATCAATTGATGTCACGTCACACATTCCAAGAATGATTGATAAGAGAAAATAATGGAATATGAGAATTCACGGGAGTAAACATTTTGTAGAAAACAAGAAATACCAAACATTTGGTGAGCTTAAATACAAGAGAGTGCACAGGATGGTAGAAGAGAGACTTGAAGGAAGTTTGACGGAATAAACGGGTTGAAAACCCTTGCGGTTTGAAGGAAGAAATGAGTTAAATTAGCCGTCGATTGACTTTGTAATGAGTTCGAGGAAAGTTATACTCTGTAAAAGTCAAACTGAGATGATGAACATTTCATCTCTATTTAAGTTGCAATGAAAAGTTTTGGCAGATGGAGAAAGCAAGAAGTTAGAATAATGAAAGCGATATTTAGTACACCCACTTTTGGCCATTTACGACCTATTTTCGTTTGTAATAATGGCGAGGGTAGAGTTCTGACTGAGCACAAAGTGTCTAATAAAAATACTCGTACGGAGAAGGAGGTTCAAAGTCGAAATGGAACATCAGTTTGAGTTGAGGATTAGAAATAGTCTCCCTTGAAGGCTGCAATGAAACCTTCTGTTGAGTTCAACACGACCACCACATTGCCACTTGTGTTGTAGATGATAAAGTTAAGACGCAAGAATTATTACTCTACCATCACAACCAAGTCTCTCTCTATTTCTTGAGGTTTAGCATTTCCATTTCAATGATATCATTTACCTCGGAAAATCTTGTGAGATCTAAACTTGATTCCTTTTCTCTCTTAGAGTCCGGTTACAAAATTAAGAGTGAAAGCTTTGTAATATTCCGTCTTCATCTGCTGAATATGCATTATCTCGTGCTTTGAGAAGTAGAGAGTACACGTTTAGCACAACAGTGTTTCATGGAAATGAGACATATGCACACAGACCAATTTGCGTCCCTTGCTGCTAAACTAACTAGAAGCTACACACAGTAATTGCTCACTACATTCTACACTGACAGAGGAGTCGTTTCAGAAGATTAAATTGCATTTGGCCGTGATGCATGTTGAAATGGATACATGTGCCTATTGTTCTACTTACCCTAGTCACTAGTCAGTAGTTGTGTGTAAGTAATTGCATTATCTTTCTCACATCGTAGTGACAATGACATCTAAGTGTACATTTGCTTCCCCTGCTATATTCTTTAAAGGGTATTTAACCGATGTTTCATGTGCAACAACCCATTTTATTATTTCGCAAAAGAGTCAGTTGTTGAGTAATGTTGAGACATAAAAGTACCCTGCATTTGGTACATAATTGTGAAGTGCTGGATAGGGAAAGAATGTGACGAAGAAAGTGTCTCATGAATTCACCTTTGATTCTATTGTAAATCTTACTCTATCGGATATTTGCTCAACAGAGAGAATGAGAGTGGACCAACTCTTGTAGACAACTTGCTGGCACGAATGGAACAGTATGCGAACAATTTGGAAACGCTTGTTGAGGAAAGGACATCAGATTACTTGGAGGAAAAACGGAAATGTGAAGAAGTCTTGTATCAATTACTTCCAAAGTACGGTACTAATGATATAATGGGCTTGGCAGTTGTTCTTAACGGAGGAGTTTTACCAATTTGTGTATCGTTTTTCCCAGATCCGTTGCAAGTTCTCTGATAACTGGACAACCCGTAATGGCTGAAACTTTTGACAGCGTCACAATCTACTTCTCGGATATTGTAGGATTCACACAATTGTCTGCAGAAAGTACTCCAATGCAGGTTTGTTTAGTTAAGTTGTGGGAAAGAACTTATTTGGTTTGTGTGTATTAAGCACATATCGAAGTCATTATCGTAAATTATGTTTGTTCCATGGTTAACCAGGTTGTGAACCTACTCAATGATCTCTACACATGCTTCGACGCTATAATTGAGAACTTCGATGTGTACAAGGTAAGTCTGATTTTGTAGTTGTTGGTATTCGGATTCACGGGTGGAGATTCCTCTGCCGTTGGGGAGATTGTGACAAACAGCACCAACAATTTTAGGCTTGTGTTATCTCTCAAGTTTACAATTGAATACAATGATTGCTTCTGCAACGCCAATTTAGTGAAATCAACATCACCATCAGCATCACGCAGGATATAAAATGACATGGCTTAATTTAAGTGGATTTGTGTCACAGGTGGAGACAATAGGAGATGCTTACATGGTAGTCTCTGGATTACCCGTTCGAAATGGGATTTCTCACGCCAAGGAAATCGCTAGTATGGCTCTTGCTCTCCGTGAAGCCGTCCTCAAATTCACTATACGACACAGACCAAATGAACAACTTAAGCTTCGAATCGGCATGCATACAGGTACAGTCAAAGGGGATCTCCACTTTCCTCTACATCTTTTTAATAATTCAAATATCAAATACAAACATGCCTCTTCACTGTACATCGTGTCGAGAGGTTTTGCCAAAAACAGGAATCACTCTCACGAAAGAAGCGATAGTTCGTTCGGAAAACTCAGAGAGAGTTTGTGTATCGATGTACATTGTGTGGGCATATTATTATTGGCTTGGCTTGGCGGACACCTTTTACCCTGTAACCCTACAAACTCTCGGCTGTGTCAATTTAGGTACTTTCTTTAGGTCTTGTGATAAATACAGCTGTCACTCGTGCAAGCAAAATTTGTGTGCGACACGTAGTCCGTTGTATTGTGGTGGGTTTAATTTTCAGCTCATATGGTCTTCATGACAGGCACATTTATATTTGAATTATTCACACTTCATCTTCCTTCTTGTTCTCTATTTTTACATGCGTCACTTTTGTTGCATGGGAAGGGTGCGCTATGTAAGGTGAGGGGGTTGTAAAGAATACACACTCAAGTTTTACATCCTCTGCAGCCTCTCCCCCAGACGAATTTGCTTTCACTTCCTTTCTTTCAATTATTCGTTATCCTGTGTATGTCAAATTCACCTTCTCTTGTATAAAACTGTGTTTCCTCTCAACTGCCCTGATTGTTTCAGGACTTCAGTGTATGTCATGTTCATCATAATTTCATATTCATCTGCGGAAGCAACACAGCAGATTGGATTTGGCAAGTTCTACTTTTGCTATCTCAAAGTACACTAAATGTTTCAGGGGTACATTAAAAGCTAAAGCACTATCCAAAACTTAGGGATACATCAATTCGATTTACTCGAAGGTTTACGGTTAAACTGTGTTGCAATCAAGTATTCATAATGAGAGATTCAATTAATCCTCTACTTTCAGAGATGTAGTGAGCAATCAAAATCAAAATACTTCTGTCTTTCATTCGTACAAACATCAAAAAGCAAGTTAATTCAAACTCAAAATTTCCTGTACTAACAAGCACGTAGTTGAGCGATGAAACTTTTTTTAACTTCAGGCAGAAGAAACGAACGAACAAAGTAATTAGAACGTCCTAAAATCATCTTTCGTAACTTCATGACTAATGAGATAGTTGGCTTCCAGTGTTTGGGAGTGCTGAGTGCTTTAGTCATTTTTCAGCTGCTGGCTTATGAAGTTTTCA
>JAQGAB010002728.1:0-11280 GCA_034696565.1 Isotomurus graminis
TGTGCGTGTGTTGTCTTATGTGATTAATTAAATGCTATTATGTGCACATTCCATAGTATTATGGGCATCCACCTAGTAAACAAATACGCTGGAGAAAAAATGCTTTTTCATTGCACTGGGACTAGAATTTATTTCGAGCATCAACTTAATTAAATAGAACATGCAAGTTATCATTTGTACAGTTGTTACATTTCGTATCAGAAATCAGGTTGTACAGTTTCCTGATAATGCCTTACTTTACACGCAATGTTCTTGTAAGAGTTGAGACAAAATTGTTAAAACTGTTATACGTAAGTAAATGTATATTTACTTCTTTGGAATAAGTTAAAGCTGCCTTTGTAAATGCGATTGGAAGTAGGTTGACACATAAAGAGTAATTTGTGACAGTTCATAGATACGATTAAAAGGTTGGAATGACAGATTGTGATACACATAACATAGTTTATAAACGTTGATTAATATATATCTTCAAAGCATTTGGTTATGATGGACCTTGTGATTAATTCAGGCTACACATTCGACCCTGGAGTAGCCAAACCTGGCTCCATTTCCGGTTTTGGTGGCAAGTTCCAAGAGTCCATAAGTGTACTGGCCTTCTTTAGTATAAGTCCCTTCAGGACCTCTTAAAGCCCGAGTTCGGATAAAGTTTTCAGCTGCAGCGTCATCCACAGATGCCATGAGAAGTCGACAACCCCACGCAACCAAAGCCAGAGGCTGAAATAAGAAAACAGACATTAAGAAAACTCTGATTGAGGTGTATGTGCGAGTTCAGTTCTCTTGAGTTGTTTACTTCTGTGCTTTTGACTAGACGTCATAAACATGCCCATCTTTGTCAAAAGGAACAAAGGTGGAGGAGCAATATTATGTCTTGTGAGGGACTTTCTCCCACCTCTTCTTGTCCTATCATTAGACTGAATTCATTTTTATAAATAAGGTTGAAGTAGGAGGGATAAAAAGCTGGTAATTTTCAATGGAAGACGACGGAATAGAAAGGAATGGAAACATTCTTCTCGGCTAGAAAATACACTGGGAGCTGAGAGACTTTTATAAACCTCTTGTAGAACACATTATGAGCTTATTGTTCTTCTATGAGACCCTGTGGGAAGGAATATCCGACATATGAGTGGATAGGTGTGTGTAGGTGTCATTCATGCAAAGTGAAAGCCCATGTGGTGCACACTTATTTAGGAACTTTGCATTTTCTAAGTTCACTGATCCACGAGACCTAGTTTTAGACTAAAAAGGTGTGTAAGCCAAAGGAGCCTGTTCAGATTTTGAGTTGTCTTCCTAGAATTCTTAAAAAGTCTCGGGTGGGGAGTCTAGACAATTTATACATCTAATGCTTTGACAAGTGGGTCAAAATTTATACGCCTAGTAAAATTATAAATGATAAGGGAAATGTTGAAAGGAGTCGGATCTTAATGAAGTAGGTTGTCTTGTGTTAACTCTTAACCTTTTGCTGGAGTTATTTAATACTGTATGATGAATAGTTTCGCGTTAATAACAAGTTGTAACGAGGGTATTGATCAGAATAGAGGAATAAGTAATTATGTTCGCAGAATTGTTAATTTTGTTACTGCTGTGTACTCATATTAATTAAAGTTGACTTACTCGTTCAGGAGGAACCAAATTACTGGGAGTGATTATATGCTTGCCAACACATCCTTTGACGATTCCCTTTAATCGATTCACTTCCGATGGATCAGCACAAGGATGATACAACATGACTATGGCTCCGTGCTGCAAGAAGCAAAAGTACATTGGTATATTAGTCATTAAATCGAGTTATTTGTTTTCAATTCATTAAATTGTACAGAAATTCACTCAAGGGAGGGAACGTGAATCTCATCTGAGGATTTTAATCGGTTTGCTATCAGTTTATTGTTCGTGCTTTAACATATAAGTGAGTTAACGTTATGGTTCACACACAAGGAGTCTAGACTAATTGACCCAAATAAGGTGGATCAATTCACGATAGGACAACCAAAATGTTGGTGAATACAAGAAACTGGATCAAGAAGCTCATGAAAAAACCATGTTGACAAAAAGATAGATCAGTTTCTTAGTGAAATGCTTTCTGTGCGATGATCTATTCCTTTCACGTATGTTTCCTGACTCAGCTTTAAATTTTATGGGCCGGGTGACCTCATCAAGGAAAGCACTTTGCAACTCATAAACCAAAGGTCTTAGATCAGACCTAGAAGATAAACGAGGGGAGAAAAATTGTACTGCACGACTAAGCAACTGAGGCTGCTGTAAGCACCTCGATGAGTAAAGCTTTTGAAGGTTAAGGCTTTTAGTTTGTCTGCTTGAGGTTTCTAAATAACTTATTGTTCGTATGGTTAACTCATTGAGACGTCCGAATGGAAAGATCAAACATGTAATTGAGATGGTAGTAAGATTCTGATTGAAGAATAGCATAAGAATAAACTATTTTGTGAAGAATAAATCTGGAAAGTTTGCACAAATGCGTAACAGAACAAATCTTGTAGTTAAAACTTTCTCCATTGCAGTTTTTATGATCTCTTCCAGTAATTTTATCGCAAGTAGTAAATCCAAAGAGGTCAGAAAGTATATGTTGCGTGACAAATCATGCCATTTCAATAGTTTTTGGAATGCTGTGCTTGAGCTCGGAGATTTTGAGGGACACGGAAATCTTGGGTTTCTTGTGTTGATGTGCATTCATGTTTAGACATTAACTCATTACCTCAATGTTATGCAACCATCTTTCCCTCGGAACGAAAATGTATTCTCCAAACACGGGCCACAAGGGTCTGTGATCTCCACTGAAAAACACGGAATAAATTTCATATATTAGATTTGATTTTGTGCTGTGAATTTCTTAAGACTTACTGAGTTGGAATATTTTCCGAATAGCGGATTCGTGCGTTCATACACACGTGCCCGGGCTGAAATCAGACCAATTGATGAGTTGAAATGTCAGAAAGAAGGAGAGGTTTACATATTAAATATAAAAGGTTTGCTAGTCTTTTCGCTAGTGTCACAGTCAGCAGTTGCTGTGCTGCAAATTATGTGCTGCAAATTATGGTTTGTTTGTTAAGTGTACGTCTGAATTAATTGTTGGCTTCCAAACAGGATTATGATAGTTGAAAGGCAGTGCATGCCAATCCGTACTTGCACTTGACATTTTCCTACTCCAACACTTAATACGTTTGTACGTTACTGATAATTACTTGTGGTATAGCAAGTGACCTGGAGAATGGCTTAATAGAAATGTGGTTATCTGTAATTTAGCTTTTGTTGCATTTTTGATTTGCGAGGGAATAAATGTCCTGTTAAGTCGCTGAGAGTAATTTCTTAAATTGCAAGCACGTGCTTTAATTCCTACTATCATCTCAGCATGTACAAAAGTTCAACAGATCATTTCATATCCACAAGAAACTTAAAATTGTCTGAGTCTCATAGTTTTATAAATAGCTTTCTATTTAGTCCATGCAATGAGGCTAACATAACTGCTGTTCACTGGAATTCGGAAAAATGAAAAGATCTGCCTGAGTGCATGGGGCATGAATTCCAATTATCTGTATGAAATAATGTTGTGTGCGCATTATTATTCAGCTTTAAAGATAACTATCTACATTCAATCAGGGTAGATTGTGAGTCTCCTCACCTAAGCTATTCACCTCGTTCAAATTCCATGAACTGTAAAGTAAGAAGTCTCATATAGGATAGTGTCAATTTAGTTTAGTGTTAAAATGTTTGCTTAGGATTCATTGATAAGCATAGATAACTGGAAGTCAATAAATAATGCCGATCTACTGGTAACATCATAAGGAGAAGTATTGAAAATACAGCAGCGACTTGTCAATACTGGCACTACCGTGCACATAACTTAAAAACATGTACAGCAGCAACTGCAATCGCGAGAATGTCGTACGTGTATTACTAAACTTAATTCAGGAAAACAACTACCTTTAATATCTAGAAAGAATACAGTGCTTTTCAATTGCAGAAATCTTACAATATAATGACGCGGTAATCTGTCACAGTGTAGCAGAGGAGGAAGGGTTCTGTCTTGTGGAAATCGGACTTCTGGATGGTAACACGTGTGGTTGACTGGAGATAGGTCCCAATCTACAGTAAGATTTGTCTGCAAAAAATGAGATTAAAGGCATTAATTGAAAATTCATGTAAACTCTTACTGCTTTGGCTGTGTTAGATCTTGCATAACATAGTTTAAAACAACTAGACATGATATGAAAATGAACTTCTTTAGCGATACGCAACTGTATATTTTAATGTTTCGACAAAAATTGAATAAAAGATTCAAACTAATTTAAAATCATTAATTCTGGCGACCAACGAAATCAACAAAGGCAGCTTGTGTAATATTTTTCGCTGGTCCAAGTTTCAGGCACAAGATGAAAATTTAGTAGTTAACAACAAACAGGAATCTTTTTGATCGTTAAGTTAATGACTCGTCAGCTTACGTAATGATAAAGATTTACATGTTTTAGCTGAATTAAGTTTGCTGGTAGTCAGTAGTGGTAGGATGAAGTGTAAAATAAGATCAAATTCATCCATGAGCATGTGTTGAAGTATTGAGTGCCACATAAGGAAATAAACCAGATAAACCTTTTGATTCCTTTAGTTATTGATCATTGTGTAAATGTACAACATACTTTTTTGGCAAAAATGACGTTAAGCAGAGTTGTCCTTGCAAATTTACGAGTCTGGCGATGCCAACTTTTAAAAAAGACACTAAATAATAAAAAGGTGTAATTCTATAGCATTTAGTTTTGGATGGTGAAAGAATGAATACCCCACATTTTGACCTCTGGGGATTTAAAAGTGTTTGGCCTTGAGTTGGAGGAACTGCATCGTGTAAAACAGAGAGAGATCAACCTTGTCAAAAGTAACAACCACTCCTGATTCTACACATGAGAAGTTCCCTCGGGAGAAAGCATAAAAACTTTTTGTGTAGCTATATCATTTAGAGATAGGAAAGGACATCAAATCACTTCTACTTGGACTACATCATAAGTCCATATTGCAAAAGTGGGTTAATATTGCTTTGAAATTACTCCGAGGTCTTTTATTCCTTTGTCATGCCCCACATTTCTAAACACACCACGAGACAAAAGTCAGTTTGGTGTATATAGTCTGCTCTGTGTTGTCCATGTGTGTGATTACTTCATGAGCAACTGAATCGGTGGAGCAAATCATGTCACAAATATTAACATGTTGCATATATGAGCTTTCACGAACTTGTGCGGATTGAGAAGAAATTGACGTACATCTATCTTTCAAATATGATTGAGGGATTGGGTACGCTGTTTGATGATGTGATTGCATTTCCATGAAATTATTTTAAATAAAAGCGTTTTCTTCCTGTCGGGAATTTTTAGTCTCATATTTTTATAGGTTAGAGATTGAATTGAGTAGTCAATCGATATTTCGTACAATGCATAAAAGATGAAAATTATAACTGAGGAAGAAATGCATGTGAATCTACCTTACGTCAGCAAAGATTACCAAGTCCTTAATAGAGCTTCTGTTCTGAGTAAGGAAAATCTGAATTCGCGATATGTGGCCTGGTTAAATCAAAAGTATCCTTAGAAGCGTTTGCAAAGTAGCGTTTATCTAACGAAGTGATTTATGAGGTTCCAGGAAGACACGGATAGTTCCATTAAACAATTTGGGCAACTTGTGTCACCATTATTAGTCTCATATTAGTGTTAAGTGGCACGTGGGACCACCGCTGACATTTTCTTAAATTGCATATGACCAGTATTGAGATTTGAAATATTGTGCAGTAAATGATTGTGTGTTTTTAAGGTATCTTTACTTAAGATGCAGGCCAAACTCTTTAAGTGAATGCAAACCTCAATTATGAGACTGTACTTTATTTTGAAGGCAATTCTTGTGTCTTACTTTGGCATCGTCACACATTGAATTAGCTACTCCCATTTGAACTCGGTTGTTCCTGTCCGTCTGAAGCCTTCGGGTTCCGTAATTTGTAGCACTGGGATTGTTGGGAGCCCATTGACGGAGAGCTGGTTGAGCATTTCCATCCGAATACCTGAAATTAAAGTTATCGTTGTCAATAAATGCTTATAAATGATTAACAGGAGATCATCTATTTATTATGGAAGATGATGGTAGGAGTGAGTGAATACTAACTTTTCATGTAAAGTTAGTATGGAATAAATGTCAACTTATTTCAATGTAACTAGTTACAGCTAGCTGTAAATACAAGGATTGCATCATTAAACCAAAGATCAGTGAAGATCACGTCCACAAATGATGTAAGACTTGACTCCAGAAGTCATAGTTTGTGTTTAAGTATGTGTAGACAAGATGCATGGATTAAATTATAATGCGTGAAGCATTTATAAGGAATCTGGGGACCTATGACATTGACTAAAATCTTGCCAAAGCCAGTCTTTCGTCGTGGTTATGTATCGTGTATACTTTAGTGCACATAAAGATAAGTCATACACAATTCACCCAACGTCAATTGGCCGATTGATGGGTTTTTATGAATATTTTAACCTTGAAGCGATTTAAAGGGTGGCTGAGGAATGTCTGAGTCAATTGAGCAAGACTTTTAGATAAGGTAGTTTACAAAGTGTTTTGTACTCAGCGATACTCCTGGTTGTGAGTCAATGGAAATTTATCCCGATTTATAGAAGAGTATTACTTCTTTGTAAACTGAAGTGAAAAGCGATGCTTGATTTAGACCCATTAAGCTTCTGGCTATTATGGCTGGATAACGTTGTTAGTTATTCAGCAATATTTTCGTTGAGTGTCAGAAGCAGCCATTTCTGATATTGGTTTAGTTCACTGATATATGATTCGGTTACTCGGCGTAATTTTTATGCTAGAATAATAATCTTCTAATGGAGCCAATCCTATATAGATAACGGGTAGAAAAAAAAGAGTCATAAAATATTGATTTTTAGATGTCTCCTAATCATCTCCAATAGTAATTACACTTGGCTGTGCATCAGATTACACTTGTTGATTGTCTGGATGGAATCAGACAGTTGATAACTGACATTAGTTAGTCTCATTCAAAGAGACCATTTGAATATTCCGTGAGAAGTAATTATTTCATGATCCATCATTCCTAACCATTCTTTTGTATGGAGACTGTGAGGTTTAAATTACAGAGCAAATGTAAACGAATGAGTAAGTACAAATTATATAGATAGCTTACACAGAAGAAGTTTGTCCATAATGTGTGCGTCTGGGTTTCTGAGTCCCTAAGTCGGAACCAGGTTGAGACCTCCGAACAATCCTTTGCGGCCAATAACTCTGTTGGTTGTTGGTAGCATAGTTTCTTTCGTAGTTAGTGTTTCGAGGATAGTAATATCCATTCTGGGTTGGAAAGCTACTGGAGCTTTGGGAGTAATAATTACTGAGCACTGAATCTGTCAATACCAAGGAAATACCTATGAGAGCCGTCACGACAAAGTTCTTTGAGTATTGGACTCTCATCATTGTTCCAATGGATGAATATTTACAACCAAACTTAGTTTAAATGAAGGAAGACGAGTGAACTTGAGCACAGCTTGAACTAAATTAAATGATAAAAATAAACGTGCTTTTAAATATATATCAGAGAGAAATCGATGGAATATCACAGAAAGTAAATATCTCGAAAAAATGTCAAAGAGATGGACATGAGCATATGATGATGATAGTGTTATTATGTAACACAGATGAGTTTGGTGCCTACGAATAAAAAGTTGTGTAGTGTGAAGACGTGGAAGATAAACTTCAGAGTTTCTTCGTTATGGCCCAAAGGTTTGTTCTCTGTGTGAAAGAGAACCTTAGTTTCTTGGCGAAACTTGGGCAACTTGTTGGTAGGTTTTTTACCAGAGGAATCATCAACTTGTGGCTTGGTGGTTGGGTATGTTGGGTTAGAAGAGTTGTTGATGATGAGAGCTTATGCTTATCTTTTACGTATATTGTACAATAAAAGCAACCGCGTGTATAATAACGTAGAAAATGCTTGTTTATTACACATTTCATCCTTTTATCTGTCAAGTACAAGGACTATAAATATTGGTTCTATATGGAATACCAATACGCTGGAGGATTTAACTTTATCGATCGATGTATATATTCTCTGTGTTTCCCGTCCACGTTAATAAGTTAGGGCCAAAAAGCTCTGTCCATTAGTCTCATACGAGTGTAACCCTTTACATGTGAATTAAGCTTGGGAAAGGCTGTACAAGGAGTAAATTTTTAATTACTCTTGCTAACGTCATACAGAGCGGTATCATTAATGATTTGAGGTAATGGATTAACATTTACTATTTCATGAGCCTTTTCAGAGAACCATTAGACCATTGGAACCTTTGTCGCAAGTGCTGCTGAACTCGGGGATTTTTAAAGCTGAAAGATTAATTGTAAATGAAGGTGAGAAACGGACAAAATTTCTGCAGTGGACATGAGAATACACTTTCCTCCTCAACTTTTGCATCTAGTTAATATTGAATTACTGGACTTCTGTGGATATTGTGGATTCGGGTTGGGACTTGATTGAATAATCATAAGGTTTTAATGGTTTTTACTGTAGCGTGCTCTACAGTATAGGGACGAGATGGATGTGGTGCAAATTTGTGTGTGTGTGTGTATTCTGTGAAATTAGTTTCATAAGAGAAAATCTAGGAAGCAGAACAATAATATGTGGTTGTTTGTATAAGCACAAGTTGCAATTTAGGTCATATTACGAGAATACTAAGGTGCACGTTTTTTTTATTAATCAGTTAGGCTGCTTTTAATGGAATGTGTTGTGTCATTTAGGGATGCTGATTTGGACAAGTTCATCTTCTAATGCCCAATACGGAAATGAATTCTTCAATATGATCCAATTCAGCTTTCCTCTTGTTTTTATGACACGGAATGTTCGTAAATTGTCGTGTGCTTTGTGGTTTTTGTATATGTGTGTTCCATAAAATGAAAAAAGTTTGTATCTTAACAAGAAGACTTTATTTTTCCACGCAAAAACCAAACAAAGCACGCCAAGTTGCATGCAGAAGCTCATTACTTTTTGGTTCAAGCATCTGAAGAAGAAGAGTCACTTTGGATGTCAAGCTCGTGACAATCTTGGATCATCATTGGCGACACGTAGTTTCTTACGGATAAGGCGAAACCCCAACTGGCGCACAGAAGGGATACTTGAACAATCACGTCACAAACGTAGAACACAGCCAGGAGAGTTTGGGCTTCTGGGATGTAGTCATGGACAATGATAAAAATGACCGATTCCAAAGCGACGAAGAAGATGGTGAGTGAAATCCAGAATTCAATGACTGGCATGGATCTCTGTGATACAAGTAACTGCATAAGGATCCCACGATACAACACAGAAAAAGGTTAAAGGCCTTAAAGGTTATTCGAAGCTATTACCTCCTTAGTTTTCGTCATCAAGTTTCCAGCCAAGTAATACATGGACGCTCGAATCAGTAATACGCAAGTGAGCATGATGAAATAGGCTTCCACTGAAAGTCATTGATAAAGTAAAGGGTAGTAGACTTAAAAGTAAAAGTATAAACTAATTAACTTACTAGCATGAGAGGTGAGGTTGATCTCCACGGAAAATAGGTACTCGTGTACCTCCTCCCCGTTGTAATTACGATTGATGTCGATGGTCAGCAAGATGGCAATAGCAATGACCAACGCACTTGCAGTGACAATGCTGTAGATCTACAAACCAAATCACATTCAAGTATTTCTAATTAAGTTTTGGATGGACAATATTTCTTAGAAACTTACTTTGGTAAGTTGAGTCCCTGCAAACACTCGATTCTCCCATTTCATAACCTTTCTAGAGTTATTATGAAACTCTTCCATGATGAAATCCACTCGTATTCGAGTTCCAATTGGCTGGATCATCTTGGAGAATGTAAAGACTGATTTCTTGGAGTCGGAAGATGGTGAATATTTCACTGTGGAGTTCAGGAGGCGAATAAGGTCCAGTGGCGATCTTCAGTATCCTCAGCGCACTTATTTCCTGTGCCAGCCCAGTTCCTATTAAAATTTAAATTCCGTAAACAATAATGTTTATATACCGATGCTAAATGTCAGCCATATATGCTTTTAACCGTTTATGCATGTATACACGGTTGTGATACTGCTCTCCAACCTTTCTCGCGTTTAAAGCTGAGTAATTAACGTAACACTGTATTAAGTGAATATATAAGGGTAAAATAAGATGTGTTTATTGGTCAATACATATGTAATAATAATAACGCTCTGGGATCCTCTATTATACTGCAGAACAAATCAAGATCAAGACGATCAATAGTTAAATAAGCTTGTAATAACTTGAGTGTAACATGAATCTATAGTAAAAGTCGTGTAAAAGGGTAGTTCGTAATGTTCTAAAGTATTAGTCCCTGGTCTTAATGTCCCCCGTACTTGCAATCCAGCCATCCGTTGATTTTAGTTAAGATTGTGTATCGCACAATTGCCATTGAAGTTTGAATATAGCAACTGAGTAAGCCAAGGAAGAAGAGAGAGAATGATTTGGTAATCAATCGAGTTGCTTCATTCCATTGTCTCTGTGAGTTTAATTTTTATGTTGTACGAGAGTCTTTTACGATTCATTCAATTTATTATGTGATGCATAAGGAGTAGAAATTACCATTCGCTCGGATTGGCATGCAACAATAACGACGATGCTGGTTATGAGAGTAACTAAAAAGATTCCGATGATTTCCCACACCAGAACCAAGTTGATAACTGTAATGTATAATTACCCATGAGATTCTACACTTTCCATAGTGTCTGGTACAAAAGTATGAGATAAGAAATATTACTGAATTCAAGGAGAATCCAAGAGTTTGTGAAACAGTCGAATGCTCTTTCATAATTTCCATATATTCTATCAAGAGCCACTTTAAACTCCACAAGTTGGTAGATGTATCCAAAAAATCCAGTTAGAATGAGAAGAATTCCAACGAAAGAAGCCACCAGGAGTAGCTGAAACGCCAAAATGGATCTCATTTAGTATCAAACACATTTCCAGGGTTATTAGTTAAAGGTCTTTTGGAATGGAATCTTACAAACTTGCAGATGTTGAAGTTAACAATGAGTTCCCTGAGATGAGAACATCCTCCTGTGTTTTCCAGGACATCTTCGTACCTATCAGTAGGAGAGTTTAGGTTTCGAACAGGTGCAGTGGGATTAGGAATGGTATTGTTGATGTACAACGAGTTTTGGGTGTTTGGAGATTGATTGAATCCTCTGAAAGTTGATCCCGGAGGAAACGGATAATGACCATTAATCTGGGGACAGCTTTCC
>JAQGAB010002729.1:0-11276 GCA_034696565.1 Isotomurus graminis
AAGGAAACAGAAGCAGCAAAGCTGATTGATTGTATTGATAATTAGATACTCGCTATTATAACGCAATGAACATGTAAAATAAATCCAGACTTGAAGATGTATGTGCCAGGAAACGGTTAAAAAATGTGGAACAGTAACCAGTTAGTGTCATTGTGGCCTACACCTTCTTCAAGTTCATCTCCATTTCTCCTACATATGCACACAGGTAAATTGACGATGCGGTTGTCTCAGCGAACAACTAATGGACATACTTTATCACAGAGGTTTCATTTAGTGTCATGCGAAACAGAATATATAAACAGGCTCATCTCTTCTAAGCCTCTCAAAGAAAAGTCATATTCATAATTTGCAACAGATAATATGAAATTATGACTTGAAGTTTTTAGACTCATACAAGCATTTACTTAATTACTAACTATGCAATAAAACGATAATTATGATAATTTCACTTGAATCTGTCCATAGACACGTTTTAACATAACTGTCTAGCTGCATTTTCGAATCTTAACCAACTAGCTTGACCACCTTACGAAGATGAATCGTTGTGATCGCATGCACTGCGGAATGCGGTGTGCAGACGAACCTTAAATTATTCCCTGACTTGAGGTCTTCGTGCAGTATTGGGTGTGTGAGATTTGTTCATATTACATGGGCTGCAACCGCACATCGACATCAAAATGTAATTCCATTTACAACTTACAACTGTGGGATTTAACTCTACAACAGCCATAAGCCATATATGAGACTTTTATACGAGTGGTTTTTGTTGGTAGTTTAGTAGTCTGCCGTCTTAAATCTTAATACACACACATCATCATCATTATTTCTCATTCTTTCCTTTTCCTGTTATCATTTAATGAACTTTTCTCGTCAGACTGGTGATCGCTTTTTGGAAAATAATTGTACGTTTCTTTATTAAATCCAATTCAAATTACACCTTCCCGATGCATCGTTCACATCCTGTTCATATAATAACTCGGATTCAAGATAACTCTCCACCTTCAACGTACCTGGTTTAATACTAATACACGTACTAATATAATATGCATTCATCTACTGCATCAATTGTTTATTCATCTCTCTTATCTCAAGGATAAATAGGGCAAGCCGCCCTCAGATAAATCTTTTATTAAATGCGAATGAAAGAAGGTCTTTTAGTGCATACCACAGATGTGTACCTTCCTTCAATCAGTTTACAAGCAACCCCGTAAGCTTTTCATTATTGACATCACATGCAAATTACTCTGATAAACTCATTGGCTACGAGTACATGCCAGTAACTCAAAATAATAGATGGACATTTGATTTTCAGAAGGCTGACAGATTAATCTATTGTGTTGTTTAGTCTCCCAGTCTGTCTCTGAGGTTTAAGGAGAGAGAGAGAGACGAATCTGTAAGATGAAATCTCCTAATCTGACGTGTAGTATTTAATGTATAAGACCTACTTTACTCTCACTCGTCTCACGGGGTGAATAAAATGGCAATTATGGAAGTTTCTGCAAGAGCTTCAGATGACATTTGATACGATTAATGGATTTAACTCTGAATTCTGAGTGTGTGCAGTCCCAGACACAATAGAAGCAATAATAGTTTTCACAATGGGCTTAATTATTGAAGTGGTTAGGTAGGCCCAAGTCATTCTCGGAATACAAATGACGGACTCTGCTCAATAATAACGGACTATGGGACAGAAGAACAAGAAACCACCTTCGCAGAAAGTATCAAGTATCTCATAGTCCCGTTGGATGTGTCAACAAATAATTATAAAATGATTTTTATGAGCTTCACATTATCTCCCCTCATTTGTTCGTTACATCTTCTTCACTCACAGAAAAAGATCCGATTGACTCCCGTGAATCCTCAAGCAAAAAGACACTCTTCAATCGCTTGCCTTATTCGTATCTTCACCAATTAACACGTCCATGCTTACGGTTGGAGTAAATTGAAAACGCAAACTTTAAACTGTAACCCACAAGAGTTCACGATGAGTGTGTGGACATGCATACGCTATTAACTGTATCTCCCGTGATATCCACTCAATCCCTACCCATCCATCAAAAAGCATTTAAATGAGGTAAAATGATACTCTCTTCAAGAATCTCTAATGCAAAAGGTGTTAGGCAGCATAAATACTTCAAGTGAAGAGTATTACGTTTGCCAAAAATGTAGTGAGTAGGCACATATAGTAAGTAGGCTCCTTAGATGAATTACTGTCCTCCTATTTCTCTCCTAAGAACTCCTCTAAGCACTAAATCTGTGTAACAAAGTATCTCGTTTTTTACGCAGAGGAATGCGACAAGATAAATCCAAGTAAAAACTATTATTGCTCGTACTCAACATATTTTTTTATATTCTGTGTCGTCTGTATTCAATCCTAGGAGAACGCAACGCTCCGTGGATGCATACACCTTGCAAAAGGAATTATAAAGCTGCAAGGCATTTTAAAATTAATTCCGTGGTCTCACCGTCTTATTACTCAGTATCAGTAATAAGGATCTATAATAGAACCCAATCTATACAACAAACCTTGGTTTCGTGTCTTCTCTTACGTACTACAGACCTACGCGTATAAAGTCAGGGTGAACAATTAAATGTCTTTCCTGTAGCATCATCTCCCAACCCGAAACTCATCTCCTCATCTGTAAAAAAGGGGCTACTCTCGCCAGATTAATAAGCCATCTCACCTATACACACCGCGATAGGTTCGGGGTGTCCAATAGGTCCGTTATATTATTCCCATGAGGTCATCGAACTGGGTCATCTCATATCTCTGAGAGCTTAATGTGTCAAACTTACCTAGCCCAGCTAACCAAACAACCAAACCTTTGATAATACTGCGAATCGTTCTTAAAGATATGAAACCAACAAAAGTAACCAACTTGACCAACAACAAGCCGGACATTCAACAAACATGTTTTCTCTCCTACAGCAGATGAATATTAATCTAAGCATCCACATCCACGTTAAGGTGTACATCCTTCAGAGTCTCATCAAACCCAATTTGAATGTGTGCAACCATTCACATGCAACCCCATACACACTTTATATTACTCTTCGTGGTTCCAGGACGTGTTTAGGGATCCTTCTTCACAAGAAGAACTCCTCAGAAACAACCACAAATTGTATGCCTATCACATCCAAACATAATACCAAATTGAATTGGCCATAGCAGAAGGGAGTCTGAAAAAGCAGTATGTATATGTGTGTGTGGATAAAAAGTGTAAAAAGCCAGTCGTACTACAACAGTGTGAGATGATTGTCGAATGGCTATGCAAGATTAGGTACACAATGGGTACAACTTCTTAACCAGCTTATATACCTTGGAATACAAATAAAAGCGTCCTGTAGCCTACAGCAATACTTGCTTCTTTTTAACCTAGGCTTTCTTCTTAAGCTCGTCGTCGTCTCTACTATTTTATCATCGTGGACTGAGAGAGGAGCATTTGGCTGATGGTGAGAGTACAGGTAACCAATAATGAGGAGGTCCATCCTACCTACAATATAAAGAATTATGTCTTTTTGCTTCGCCTGATATCTTACACTATCTCTAAGAATTAAGAAACAGCTTTGCCAGTTGATTTGATTTGGTTTGCTGCTTGACACGCACTTTGCCTGCTTCTTGTTGACATTATTAATATAAAAAAGTATTCCGCATATTCCTCTGTTCACCTAGCAGAAGGCGTGGGGCCTTGTTTGGAGAAAGCACTTGACAGTCAACGCAGTGTGTATATACTCAGGTGACACTTGTCACTCACTCACCTGTCCTTTCCTATATATCCTAATACATACATACAATCCACTTGAGAGAGTCTCACAGACTTTTTTTGTATCTGGTCATACACTCCTTCAACCTCAAGACCTCAACCAGATCTTGTACAATGATCTAGGAGAGTTTTTCCAGTCTGAAAGTTGAGTGCAACTTGAGCTACTCGGCATAAAAGCCAACGGACGAATGTCTCCAGCATGTAGCTTAAGAATAAAGATCACATCTCTGAAAGATCCTTCCTTACAGATACTCTCCGGAGGGACCAGAGGCATCTTGTACTTGTACTGCACCAGTAGTCACAGTAAGACCTCTTTGTCCCAAGGAACTCAGCGTGTCCTTCCTGCTGAAAGTACCCACTGAAGAAAAACTTACTTTTACATCTCTCTTGTTTCTAGCTCATCCTATTTGCTATAATAGTAGATCACACAACAAGGTTACAATTATCTCAAATGTGTTTATCTTCAGTTCTCCCTGATTTGTGATGTTCCAGTAGCAAAAATATCAAAAGCTCTCTCTCTCTAAAGATTTCATACCAGTGCTACACGATTCTTCCATTAGTCTAGGCGACTATCTGTTCAATAAGTGATATAAAGTGCAATTTATTCCGTAGTTATTTTGCACCAAAATCTCAAAGCAATTTAACAACCGATAAGTTTTATATACACACGAAGGAGACCCAAGGAATTTACGACAGTCTACCACTGGGGTAAGAAGTGTTGCGTCAATTATCTCTACACCACACCGTGACAAGCCCCGTCAAGACGAGTTCCATTCAATTGCATACATTCCTATTATGAATTGTAAAGGTGTGAAATAACCAATTGTCCTATTGAGAACACACAATGCTGAATGAACTATACAGTATTAATAATAGTTCGGAGTGTAGAACAATTCTCAGCAGAACTGCAGAATGGCAGGGTTAAAACATTAAGACAGTTGGTCTCTGCTCTCCCGACTTTTCAGTTTTTAATATCAACTTGATTTGCAACAGTAACGTGGATTTTCACATACAGTTGCAAAACCATAAATCATTTATAATAAGAAATGAATGGGCCATAATTTCAGTGAGTGCAACTCCTGGTTGACATAAAACATTTATATACAGCGTTAAAGTGATCACTCGAGCGTGACTGGGGTTCACGGAGTGTGAACAGTGAAATAGTTTGTGTATTTGACATGTGCCACAAGTTGCATGGCTGTATAAATTTCTCTGTATTGACCTAAATGAACACAAAGTCTAAATTACCCATATGAAAGGAATTTTTTCAAAATCCGGAAATAAAAAAGATATTTCCGGTACAAAAATGGACCGACGGAGTTCCCAGCAGAGTCATTCCACGAGCTCCGTGTCCCAGCCGAATGGACGAGTGGTGAACTCGTTCATTCCCACGTCTGCGACGTATGGTCACAGCCATTCAAACGGTCATCAAAGTCATCACCATACGAAACAGGTGGCTACCACGGCTCCAATGCATCACCAATCTTCTCATGGGACATCTTCATCACAAATGGTTCCAAATGGTAATGGAGCACAGCAACAGAATCAAGCCCCACTAGCTAATCATTACTATTCAAACGTGCCTTCCACATTAGGCTCAGTGTCCACACGACAAGAACATCATTACACTAATTATCAACAATCTGTCCATCATCACACTCAACAGAGCTCACAACAATTCCACCAACGGACTTTAACCAAATCGTACTCCTCACACAATAATCAACAGTCTCATTATGGAAACACAACGGGACAAGTAAATAACAATAATCCAAATGTTAATCCCTATTATGGCAATCCATCCAATCTCCCGAATGGTGGAGCAGTCTTAATGAATGGTCATCATTTGAGTTCAGAGGAAAATGCTAATTCACAGTACAATAGTCCTCCACTGCATCACAATAATCAAGCTCAGCATACGTACGGCCATCAACAGGTTCACCATCATCAGCAAATTCATCAACTCCAAAATGTGCAACATCAATCCAATCAGAGCAAAATTCATCTTCATCAGCAAATGTCTCAATCTCAATCTCAATACCAAACTAGTACAAATGTAACGAGTAGTAATGGGAGTCCTAATGCCACGGAGGGACTTCCTGCAACTCTCGTAGAGTCTATGAGGACTCTCTTTGACATTCTCGATGATACGAAACAAGGAAAAATCAGACTCAGCGATATAGAAACCCGATGGGAAAATGATTCCAATGGATCCAACGGCAAAGGATCTTCGGGAGCTGAGCCTCTCATTAAAATGGGAGTCCTCGAGTATCTCAGGAAAGTCACTCCTTCAGACGGAATGCTCACGTTTGACAGATTCTGCTCCGGATTGAGATTAGCTTTGTTAACGAACAATGGAGAGCCTGGCATGGAGTCTAATGCCCAGCTGTCATCGGAAAAGTATTCCAGTAGTCCTCCACAACAATTTTTCCAAGAACATGTGAAAAGTATCACTCAGTCGAGCAAAATGCATGCCTCTAGTAGTCACCCTCCTCCACCCCAATCTCATTTTAATAACACACTAAACAGTAACAGTCTTGGGAACAAGTCGGCCTCTGCAGTTCAGCTCCCACACGCAGGACAAAGTAATACAATTCATCGAATGTCCAAGATTCCTAATATATCAGCGTCCAGGTTGCCAATGCCTAATGGAGGAGTTCCTTCTGGGATTCCTTTGTCGCCTCCATCTAGACAGGCCAACGGAGGAAATGTCACAAACTCTGGAAACGGAAGTGGGATTCCTAATGGAGCCCTAAAAAATGCTGTAAGCAACAACCATCACTCCACATTGGGAGCCAATACTGCACGAAGATACAATACGAATTCAGAGCACACGACTATTGCTCTCGTCCATCCTCAGCCTCCTCCCAATCCAAAACCAATTTCTGGTGGAGGAATAGGTTTAGTCCACCCAACGTCTTATAATAACAAGCAGGACTCTTATTCCAACAATGGGACATTTAAAATGAACGCAAAGCAAAGTTCCACAGCTTCTATTGGATATCAGAACAACCGATTTTCCTCAAGAAATAGTAGTTTAGATGACTTGAAAGCTCCAAGTTCCGAGCTGATACAGAACCATTCACAAGGTCACGGGGAGCGACCTCCTTCTGCCCCAATTTTGGACTTGGATGCAAATGAACATCTCGATGAAAATGAGAACTGCGCTCCACAAAAGCGACACTTAAGAGAGCGTGCCAAGAGTCAGGAAAGAGACCGACTTGTAAACGGCCCTAGCGGTCATGGAACTCATTTAAGCAGAGCTGAAGAGAAATCCAACTTCATTAAATCCAGACAAAGAACGCTAAGTATGCCGCAACTGCAATTGAACAAGTTGAAGCCAAAGTCTGCAGGAGTTAATTTCGATGACACTCCAAAGGAGAAAATAATCGCTCCGCCATCAGTAGACCAGAACTATCCGAGACCAAGTGCTTTAAAGAATAGTGGTCACTCCACATCCAAACTTATTTCCAGTGCTAATAACTCTTCCTCTGCCATTCCAACCATGTCTACCCAAAGTCTCAAGTTCTCCAAAGGAGAGATTTCATCTCATGGGACTCCGAGTACGAAGGAATCTTACAATTCTAGAGTTTCTGAAAAAGACAGTCCTGAAATTCTCCCTCCACCTCCTCCGAAGCCACCGAGAAATGCAATGAGTGGTCCGGGTCCTGTGACCATCTCCACCACTTTGCTCAATAATTCAACTAATGATCCTCCTCTGAGTAACAGTAGCTTTGGAAGTGTGCAGACTCAGAGCAGTACCGCAACGATAAGCCCCAGTACAAGTAGTAGCACGGGAGGCGGAAATAAACCGGAGATAAGAACAGTTCTGCATACATGGCAGAAGTCTATGACTGATAAGAAACCTGTTGAAGCGAGTCTAAGTGTCACGAGCATTGGCACAAATAGTTCCATTAATACTACTGACACTAGTAAAAGTGCACCTCCAATTGCAACAGCTACGATGGTCAACAAGGACAAGTCCAATGATAACAGCGAAGGCAATCGTGTTTCCGGGTAAGTTACCATTTCATTCGTTAATGTGACTAGTACTAGACATAATATACAAAGAGTGGCAGGGTAATTAATAAAATGGATTTTGCTTCTGCCAGAGATGAAGTTAAGCTGAAGAGTAAATCCAATTTGAAAAGGAAAGATACTGCAAGAAGACACACAGTGCAATCGGGAATAGACTTTTCTACTTTGAAACGTCTTAAGCAGTTAGAACAAGAAAGAGACGTTCTTCAACAAGGATTAACTTATCTCCAGAAAACCCACGAGTGGTATGTTAAGCAATTAGAAATAGCAGAAGAGAAGATAGGTCTGCTGAACAAGGGTGCTCCTACAGCCGTAAGTTGGGGAACAATAGTAAAGTGATTCAGGCATTAATATTTCATGCGCTTATGTAAATTATTCTGTGTCCAGGATTACTGGAGTGAATCCCACGAAGAACGGTTGAACCTCCTTGGCTGTCGTGTGTCTGAAGTGAACAGTCTTTTGACAGCTTTAATGGATGGCTCATCTCGGCTTCCTCTTCATATGAATTTACAAATTCCATCTCACCTCAGCTTGAGAACAATTACAAGGCTTAAGGATCAAAACCGACAACTAACACACGAAGTTAGTGACTACAGTCATCGTGTGACTCAACTCGAAAATGAAAAAGCCATGTTACTTCGACAATTGTTCCACCAGAAGACTAACAATTCTGCTTCTGATGAAACTGTATACATGTAGAAGTGTTTTTATTCTCACAGTCTTAGTATTCTGTTTATAAGTTAAACAAATTATACTACAGGTTTAAGCTGGGAATGTAGGACTATATACGAAAGCGATCGAATCGCATTATGATTAATGTTAATTGAAAATATTCTACTCCAAATGAAACTTTATTTTAAACGGATTGCTGAGAAAAGATATAATTTTCGCAGACCCTGTGGTATGATTATTATTCATAATGTTTCAATGATTTAGTTAAATGTTTGTTTTTATGATAAATAGCTGATAGAAAGATATGCAATATAGAACATGGAAGAGGATTTGTTACCTGATTCCTTAAACGCTTATAAATCATCCGTTGATATAAAAGTATTTATAAAATGTATTACTAATAGCAAATTAAGAAATCATCTTTACGACAACAAATCTCGACAATCAATCAATGCAAAAAGATACGGTTCTTATATGATTAACGGTGTTAGAATGTAGTGTTCAGTCATCTAGACAGCCATCGTTTCAGACTGGGATATTTTTATTTAAGTTATTTTATTCAGTTGACAATCTAAAATCTATTCGATTATCGTATTGTGAGTAAAACATGGAAATATTTCCTCTCAAATGTGTGTTACTTTATTTACAGAAAATTGTAATTATATGATTGTCCTAAAAGAATTTATGAGAGATTACCACTGAATTCTACAGATTACTTATAGTGCCAAACTGACAATAAAATAATGAGCAGTTTCACTTGGATCATTGAGCTGGATTGTGTACACGATTTCAAAATGCATTGTTTGGCTTCATCACGATAACTTTTCTAGAATAAGTATTGCAATAGAAATTACAAATGATACACACTCACAACACATCGCTCTTGACTTTTTCATTATAAAATTATTTGTCTTACATATTGTGCATGCGTATTTTGATTAGATTTAGACTGACTTTGTTTCACGTTGACCTGAGCTTTCTAGTGGAAGTTCGGGTTCAGGAAGATCGAGAGCAGGTGAAGTGCTTCTGTCACAAGAAAATAAAATAGGTATAAATTTAGAATTTTTGAAAGCCATATTCAAAAGGTACAGAGAAAGACAAGGGTCTATAGGGTTAAGTACAAGATAGTGTGTGCCACAGCTTGCTAATGAACATCACGGTGGTTCGGTGTTAAGCAATTTGATAAGACTAAAATACTGACTATAGGTTTTTTAAATTGTGTTTACAAGACTTTGAGTTCTTGTTCTTCTGACGCCACACTTTCATACGTAATTTTCGGCACTTTATGAAATGGCCACAGGATGTTGAAGATTGGATTTGGTCCCAACATATTCTGCAGGTTTTCGTACTTTCCTACTCCTTCCTTCTTCCTGCTGATCCCTCTTGACTTATCTGCAGATGTTTGACCTCTCATGGCCAGAACAATGTAATATACTAAGACAACCCACACAGAAAACTGTCCAAGAAACACAGTCCCGCCAAGCATTGTGATAATGCTGAATTCGTAAATGAAGGAGTAGAATGGCATAACCAATTTGACGACGCACCACCACCACGCGACGTCCATGTAGTATATTTCATGGATGAAGTAGATAACTGTACAAGACGAAGCTCCGATTGCAATGTACAACAGCATCGAGAGAAAGTTGGCATGATTTTCTATTCCAATACACGCCATTGTAAACACACAATGGTGATCCCGGCGTAATACGCAAATCCTGCATTCCATACAATGCCACGCTCTTGGAGGTACAAATATTTCGCACGTCGCGCAAATGTGCCACGACTCATCGTCTCCGAAAGGTCTTGCCATGAATTGCTGTCCTATATACTTGGTTCGTTCATTCAACAATAGATCTCCATCTCCTGATTCAGATTCTTTGCCCGATCCCTCATTCAGACTGACCGGAGGAAGTTTAATATTCGGTTGTGGCAGCACTTTATTTCTTATCGACGAGTCCCGTTTCCGAATGAGGTAAATGTTTGAAAAGATAGCGATGAAAATCCAACCCCCGTAGATATTAAACAGGGCTACTTTCCACGTCGCAGCTCCTTCAAAAACAACAGGAGCTATGTGAAACGATCCCAGTAAATACGTCAATATGGTAGCAACATTCAGGAACGTAAATGCTAGAGCATCTAAAGGTCTTCGTTGACAAACTGTAACAGACAGAAACAATTTATTACTATTAACTCACTATTTACCGGAAAATCTAAATTAATATCTCACTTAGAAGAAACCCCATAATTGGTTCGGTCAACCTATCCCTCAACGTCTTCATATTGACAGTTTGAAACTTCATGTACTTAAGCAGTTTTTTTCACTGTCCCACTAACAATAATCCTTACGAGTTAATTCTCACTTCGTTTTCTACAAAAGCAATATACCCCATAAATATTATGACTTCAAAACCATTAAATTAAAACTCCAAAAACATTACCCGAATTGGTGTTGTCGTCGTCCACTGTCCACCACCGCCACCGCACCTTCGCACTTGTCCACCCGGGTGAAGATTTTCACTGGAAGAGAAAGCGGATGTTGTGAGTGACAGGAGAGAGTCACCGAATCAAACTTTTATGGGTCCCACTTTCCCGCCCTCCACTCCAATTTCAACACAAACAAAGTTGTTTACTTCTGATGAAAGCTAACACGCAAAACATTGTTGAGATGGGGATTGTTGTTGAAATATCACGACACACAGCATTCCACTACTGAATGTTTAAGTCACTTCTTTCTCCCGTTTGTCGTCCTGTGGTGGTAGGTGGTGGTGGTGGAATAGGACACTCAATTCCTAAGGGTAG
>JAQGAB010002730.1:0-11276 GCA_034696565.1 Isotomurus graminis
AAGGGAATGAACGTTGGGTTTGGGTTGTGGGGAGTGATGAATCAATCCTGTGGGAATAGTAGAGAAGCGTTAGTAGCGTATCTTTATTATGACGATTTTTTGATGACGACAAGGGGAAGGAGAGATACACTAGGAATACTTACTACACATCACACATACTGTGAAGCAGATCTGCAAGGTTTGATAGGAGTTTCGTCATTCATGGTACAGTGCATACAGATACGCATACGCACGTCCTCACGCACATTTTCACGTACGCTTTCTTCATCAGAAGTTTAAATTAAAAGACGAGTGTGAACAAACGTAACTATGCTTTAACCAACGAGTATGCGTGTTGAATGTTTGTAGTTTAATGGAATATCGTAATTTTGTGATCATGCATAATGAATAAACAATTCATGTTATGAACTTCTTTCGTATGAAAGATGAGTGAAGGTTAAATATGATTAATGAAAGAATACAGTAAAGGTTTGATATGTTGATTAATCATTGTTGGTTTTGTTCATTTTGCAGAACAAAAGCAAAGATGAAAACATTTTATTTCTTGGTTTTGAAAGAAGGAACACAAATGTACTGCCTCAACCAAAACTATGTTTTCCTGTTTTGAGTGGAATAGTTTGCTTGGAAAACTTGGAATACGGTGAGATTGAGGGAAATGAATGCAGGGATCTTTATGCACTGCGTGCAGAAGAGCACGTAGGTGTTTATTTGTGCTGCCTTTTTGGTACCTTTCACGTTTCAACCTTACTATTGGGTTCGTGACACTCGTGGTTCTTCCTAAGTATTGCCAGTAAGCAAGCTTGCAAGACTTCTCTACAAGTCTTCTGTTTCTGTTTACTTCATTCGCACTTTTGTGTACATGTTAATGAGTTGTATCGGCTGTCAGTAGAACATTCATGATTTGGAAATAAGATGGAAATCATGAATTAATAGATCATACCAAGTAGACGCGCACAACACATTTTCGGGATTGGGCTTATGAAACTTGTATTGCATGCAATCATGGTGAAGTTCTATTACTAAACTTGCATTCGAATTGTAATGATTTGTTGTATATATACTAAAATTTCAGCGTAGTGCTAGAGTGCTAGTGCTCTCAAAAGTTGCGACATTCTTAAGTTTAGATAGGATTTTACACTTCACTTTAAATAGTATGTATTCATTTGACGATACTTGCGACTGTTTGTAGTTTGTGTAGTCCTGGGAAAATGCTTGAAAATGAGTTAATAGTCGTAATAATCACAGCCTGCAGTTTAAGACTACCTACACGGATCTTATGACATGTATAGTACTTTGTACTTTGGGTTGAAGTATCTGGTATCTTTGAATCAATCAAATAGACATGAACACGCGATTACTTATGTAACTTGTTTGCTTGAGCTCATCTAAAGGATAGTATAATATAACCATTGAGATCCTCCAGCGTTTCATTCCTTTGCAATCGGTTAATCAGCAGTCAGAAGTGTTTAATGAGCAAATGATGATTATGAATGGATGAGTAGATACATAGTTAAAAGTTTTGCATGCAGAGCACGTGGAATATGATTATGTAACTAGTAAAAGATAAATTATCTGTAGGTCGAGATATAGAATTGTTAATGCATGATAAACTACTAGTAAACTGATAGAATTTTACTGAATAGAAGAAACAGTCCGTGCGAATAAATGCTTCACTATGTTCAGTTCCTAAATGCTGACTTCAGGAACCTTGTATAATCATCCAATCTTATATAAAGATTTCACGCTTTGAATGGGTTCAAATTCGAAGTGATGTGTGCAAATAGAGTAGCATTTTTTGTCATCCAAGACACTTAATTTCTGTAAAGCATGAGTAAGTAACATCCTAAATCAGGTCATTCCCTTTGCTAATAATCAGTTTACGCGTCTCAACCTTTGCCCAACTTTGAATAAAATATGGACTTTGGAACTTTAGAGTTGAGTAATTCAATCTGCATAAATGTGAAAAGTATCGTCAAAGATTTCACAGCTTCAGCTAGCTTTCATTTAATTATTGATTAGAAGAGAGTCAGAGATTTCTCCAGTGAATGTTGATAAGACTTTAAAGAATTCATGGTAAGTCGATAATACTTCAGATGGGAAAATAGATTGTGTTTTTCAATCAATTGAGAAAGCACAACACAATCAAGAAAGAAAGAGAGGTGGTACTGAATTTAAATATCCAATTTCTAGTGAAATGCCTTTTACTGAAAGAATTTGACAGATGAATGCATACTGAACTGACGACTCTTGTCCGTATCAAGTGGTTCATTTAGGAATAAGATTTCGAAGAACAACTTGGATTCCAGCCCATGTCTCCTCTGCAGTCGGTAAGATCTGATCCTGTATAGACATTTCAAATAAAAAAGTGGATTAAATACCTAGATACTGGAATCAAATTCTACAGTATACATCGATTTATACTTACAGGTGGAAGAACGAAACCATATCGCCCAGTGTCTCTTAGTTCGATTGTGTAGACATACTTAAAGCCACCTTCTCCTTTGGCCCAATCTCGGCTTGATCCTGTTGACGTGTCTGCAATAACGAGATTACCGTGACTCGTATAGAATACATTAAACAATCAATGAACTTATTTGGTGTAGTTACAAAGAATTCCTCCTGCATTGCCAGTCGTATAGGATGTTCCATGAACAGCAGTAAGGGCAGCCACAGCTTCATCCGACAAAGCTTTCTGCAACGGAGTATTACATTATTCGATTAATCAACAGGAATCGCTTTTTCTGTGCCACAATTAATCAAGCTATCTGTTTTGTGTCTCACCAGTTCGGGGTAATCGTCTGGGAGGATGGTGGCTGAATATCCGTATGGAGACATCCACAGCTAAATGTGTAGTCACTCATGAATGATGAATCTTTGGAAGTTATTCATGTGTGTGCAATGTGGGTACCTGGCTGTAACTGTGCAAGGTGATGAATGTAGTCCAGTTCACTTGAGGAGCTTGAGACAGGATGTAGGATTCCACAGCTTTAGTCTCGGGTTCGGAATACGCGTTGGGTCCTCGATAAGTTAGACTGCATGGGTTTCCACTGCTTCCGTCATCTCCACCGTATTGGAACCCAAAGTTTCTGGGTATAACACAAAGACATATAGGGTTTGAAATTAGTAGAGCCTGGAAAACTTCAAAAGTACCTGTTCGCATCAACTCCAACGCAATCTCCACTGTAATTTGCATAGTTTGATCGAGTCTTTCTCCAAAGTCGATTATCGGAAAAGGAGAACAAGTACCCGTCTGGGTTGACAAAAGGCAAAAAGTAAAAGTCGACCGCATCCAATATGTCTGTGTAGTTGTTAGATTGTGTCACAAGTTGATTGATGAGGTAAGTGATTGTTGCAGTGCTAATCCATTCTCGAGCATGAATAGTGGCATCGATCCAAACTGCTGGTTTGTTCCCAGATCCCCCAGTAGAGACCTTGTACACTCGTAAATCTTTGCCTTCTGTACTTTGCCCGAAAGTTTCAGAAGTGATTCCATCGTTAGTGGCAATCAATGAATCCAACCATTCTAAAATCTGCAAGAGATACGCTAATGTCTACAATGATGAAGGCAACGTGTGTCAAATTAATCCTCAAGGAGTCTTACCTCATCGTACGTGTGGTACTCTTCCCAATTCATCTCTTTGTTTTGCTTCGATTCCATTCGAAGTCTTTCATTCTCGATCAGCCTGTAATTGGGAACATTGCAGTGAAATATGCCGGACTTAGGAATCCTTCCACTCCCACCAATAACTTACTGTTCAACATCTTCGATCCAAACTTGAGATGAAATCCCCAAGTCACTGAAGGTTCTTCTCACTCGTTGGATGTCTGTAGGAGGAACCATTACATCTGCAGGAAGTCCAACTCCCCGAGGTCGCATCCAGAAATCGAATCCTTCGTGCTCCAATGCGGCCAAACTTTTAAGTTGTTCCGGTGTGGAAGGATGCACTCGGAGCACTTGATATCTAAGAGACACATCTACCAAGTCAGTTTTTCCGTGGATATCAGTATGTACAACGTGTTTTAGCTAAATCTATCATTTATGCAAACTAACCCATTAAAGTGACGACGTTCACTAGTAACTTTCAC
This sequence comes from Isotomurus graminis, assembly GCA_034696565.1. Taxonomy (NCBI): domain Eukaryota; kingdom Metazoa; phylum Arthropoda; class Collembola; order Entomobryomorpha; family Isotomidae; genus Isotomurus; species Isotomurus graminis. Next base: position 4,087 of record JAQGAB010002730.1, read on the forward strand.
CAAAGTGAAAGTTGCCAAAAGGCATAAAACCAGAATTATGCGTGACATCTTATGGAGTCCAGAGGTGGAATATGAAAAAAATTTTATTGTTTGTCTGATTCGGTAGGAATAAGAGTTCTTTGAAGAGTGACAAAGCTGAATTGGAGCGTTTGGTTTTTATATCTATATGATGACATTATAATTACTTGTTTGCAAAGGTCTACTTTGCTCTCCGTATCTACTGTTAATCTTAAGTTAATAACAATAAACAATGCATAATATGTTTATCATACAAGAGGGACAGGTGATAGCATGACACTTTTACTTGATCGATGGGATTTGAAAACAGATAACTACTTGACCATTGAAGTGATCGACCAATGTCGACCACCATGCCATTTTATCCCACCGATGACCGTTGATGATAAAATAGCATGTTCCTTATTAGCTTTTCTTGTTCTTCACTTAGTTTCAACTCGTATTTTTCTTCTTCAAACTGTTGAAGTATGTCATCTTTTCTGGCTAAGTAGCCATTTAAAAGGGAAATAAGATGGGAATACATTATTTGTTCGATGGTCATGGTAGAAAAGCCTAGTGATGCCAACACAGCTGGGTCTTGAACTTGCAAGTTATGATGCTGATCATCTCTGTTATCAAAAATTCAAGCAGTGATTCAATTTTATTATAATCATAGTCTGTAGAAAATGAAGTTTACTGAATTTTGAAATCGAACCGTTCAGCAAGAATGACTTTCTCAGCAGGAACAACTTTAGTATGAACAATGCCAGTGGTCAAGTTAGATTGGGATCGTTCGGTCTGTAATATACAAATAGCATCTTCTGCTATTTCCTTCTGCTTGTCATTATGATAAAATATCGCAGATTGATACTAGAAATAAAAATATGGGACACGCAAGAGTTTGATTGATTATGCACAATAGTTTAAATTAATTGAATGCGCATAGTATCCATACCTCTTGAGAAGCAGGCTTGAACGGGTCGTGTGCTCTGAAAAATACGTCTATAATTTGGGTGAAAGTCAATTGATCCTCGTCAAATTCCAAGTCTACCACCTCACATGGCCCGGTTCTGTACAATAAAAGCAAAAGATATTGATTATTATGGGACAGTGCTCGCAATTTTACTATTTCTTCCTAATGGTTTACAATCGTTTGTCTGGGCTAAGTGCGGATTTTTTTGCACTAGCCCCACCGGATGTCCCCACGCGAGATCTGAGTACCCCTGGAATAGAATCAAACGCTGCTTGTGCAGTCCAATAACATCCAAGACCTAATGTAGCCGGAGTTCCTGTGTGACTAAGGTAGTCTTTGTCGCAAGCGTTTGTGGGTTCTGGTGGCGGATCCTAAAGGACATATAACTTTTCAATTGCTGTGTCAGCAAAATTTATTACCTCTTGCGTCTTGTGACATTTGAGTACAAGTTGTCTCCATACTCACATGTGGAAATCCTTCGTAGATTTCATTGTGGCACCAAAGACACTTTGCACATGAAGACCCCATTTGTTTTTAGTTATTTCACATTGTACATATCTATGGAATATCTAGTCATCTAAAGTCATGTGGAGTAGAATAAACTTCACCATAAGAATTTATTTTAGGTCATTATGAACATTCTGTAAGGGTAGCTAAGGAATTAGTAGGCCAAAATGATACTTTGGCAAAAACATTACTCAGGTGAGACATTCATTTATTTACCGAATCAATACAAAACACATGTGATTTGGACATCCTTCTAGACACTGCAATTTAAGTTCGATGAAACAAGTTGAGAGGAGTTTCTGCTGATCTCCCAACAGTGAAAGAAGTAGTAACAGTGATGTTGTCAGAGTCATCGCCAATTCTACAGTGTGAGACTTTCCCAACTTCCCTCAAGGATTGAAGGAACGAACGATACTTCACCTCCACTTCATTGGGAATGGCTTCTCGGAGAAAGTTAGACGCTTCACCTTGTGAGCCATCCAGGCAGCCACACATTCCTCTGTGAAACACACAGACGAAATGATTAACTATCCTTGGGGAATTTGAGACTCAAGTTTGCTCCTTGCATGAATGCATGTTAGCCTATATTATAGTCTTTAGTAGTTGTTATGATGTTTCATACCCAAAAAATGAAAAGATTCCTCCACTACTTGGCTCTGCATCATCTACTTTAGTTTCACTTTCGTCAGCCTCGTTGATAACTACAGGAATTCCCATGATGACTAGTTGTTCTAAGCTCCTGATGTGAATGAAAGCCTTTAGAACTGCTTCCGTTACTCCGTCATGTTCATGTCCAATAGAAGCTGTACCAATACTGCCTTCGATAATAGAGAGGGTCTTCAGCTTCGGCAGACGGCACAAGGTGAGGAGTTCGTTGGCAGGTATTCTGATACCTGAGAAGTGAATAGCTTCGAGGGACCTGGGAAGGAGATTAAGATTGTACAAACAGAAGTTTCGACTTTGAGGGTCATTAGAGCAAGTTCCAACAGTCAGGATTTTCATGCTAGCGATTCCATGGAAGATGGTACAGTTTATTTGGAAATCCTTCAAATTAATCGGAGGTAGTTTTTCTTGAGCTCCCAACTGTTTACGAAAGTTTTCATCTCCATGTACGATGAGCATGAGAGTTTCTGCGCGAAGATTATCTTCACACAGCCTCACAAAATCCTTTCTGTTGAGTGGGAAAGGATTCCAAGTGTCGCATATCCATCCGATGTTATTCAAACCCTTCTGAGCTCCGAGGATTTCCTTCCACAGATGCAATTGGTTCCCAACGTGCTCTAGTCTTATCCATGTCTCAAAGTTCTTTGGGATAGGAAGTGGAGAGACAGTATGAGTTGATAGCTTGGGGCAAAAGTACAACTCACTGAGGGCTGGGATGTCCGAAAAAGTTGAGGTTAAGTCACCGTCGGATGACACTGGAATTGGAGAAGCTTTGACGGACTTGAGTGATGATGAATGGCGTTGTAAGAACTCGCCGAGAGGTTGATCCCAATAACGAAACAGAGTTTCTGGCGATTCCATCGAGGTATCTTCCCAGTCAACAAAGTCCTGGATTTGGAGCGTTTGCAGCTTCGGGCCGTAGATAGTTTTCATGATAAACCACATGTTTTTAGCAGTTCTGGATTTCATGCTGTCGAAAAAGGCTTTGTGGATCCTAAAGTAGGTATTCTGGGCAGAACCCTCATCCCCTTTAATCGCAAGAGTGATCTTGGGCTTTAAAATTAAGTATTTTAAATTCACAACCTCAAGCAGAGGCACTTCAGACGATGTAGAGTACTTGGATGGGCATATCGATACATTGTTGAGGAAAGGTCCAGCAAGCTCTAATTTGGTGAAAGGCAACCCCTTTTTCATAAACTTGCGGAACATCTCAGTGTCAATAGAATCCGAGTGGTGTTGGGAATTAAGCTTAACAATCTTCTTGGTAGTTCCATCATCAAAATTCCTTTCAGTTGTGCTGAGCACAACGAAGCCAAACCTCTCTTCGACTTTCTCCGGTTCTGATGAATGCAACATAAGCTTGACTTGCCATTTGGGAATTTCTGGGTTTTCTGACCACACAATGCCACACTGGGATGGGTCATGTGAAGGGTACAACTTCCGAATATCCTATAGATTATTACACAACACCGGATTCTAAGACTCCACCCTTCAAAACCTTTTACTTGTGAATGTCCTTACCGAGTGATCCTTAGCAGAGTGAGGAAAATCCTCAGAATCATGTACTGTAGAATCCATTTGACTTGTTGAGTCCTCTTCCTTTGAAAGGACTAATTTAGATTGAATGTACAAAATGTAAGCACCAAATCGTATTCTTCGAGAAGTCTTTTGAAAGACACAAATATATCTTTAGAAATCCGCATGCACACACGTCGTTAGTAACTACAAAGTCTCGGATATCTTGCTCAATTTCCGGTTTTATTGAACACAAGGCTTCCTGTATAAAAAAGCCACGTCCCTGCACCGTCATAAAAAACATGAATAAATTCTCGCAACATCTTTATGCCTAGAGCTCTGAACTTTCCACTCTTGTGGGTTCTTTTAATGTATGAAATTCGTTGCTGCGACCGCATTTCAGGGTAAATTGGATTCAGGTGTAATTTTAGAGGAATGTAGGCTCATAAGTGAAGGGCAGGTGAGTAAGTAATCCTTTAGGAGTTCAAAGTGCATAAACTGTAGGGAGCTTAGAGGAAAAAGCCGAGGAGAAAGTGGGCCGGAGTCCAGTCGTGCGCCAACTGCAGCTCCACACACTCTCGCCTCTCTCTCTCTCTCGGCAGGCGCTATTTTCGCTCCTCGTCTCGTCTCTCTCTGTATTATTGTTTTTTCTGGAAACTTGTTTTATTTTCGAAATTTTAAAGTTTAAATTTTTATAGAGTCCTAAAAGTGTTCTAGGCGTAAGTTCTTCAAGTGTGAAGTGGATACGCAGTGACTTGTGTATATGGTGTATTTGTTTTATTCGGACTGTTGACAAAAAGTCTTGTGTTGACTTTTGGAAGTTTTTTGAAAAGTTTTAAAAGTGAACCGTGCATACTGGAGGTGGAGGTGCTTTTAATAAGGACTTTTATAAAGTGTGTAAGTCGTTTTCTGTTTGGTTTGGGTTGAAAGGGTGATAAATTGAATAAATGAATTTTAATGGTGTTGGAGTTGAGTGGTGAAAGAGCTAACGGGCATCTATGGTTTGTGTTTTGGATGGAAGTTGTGTGGCTCTGTAAGTAGAGAGAATTTAATTGCATTTGTGTAGTAACTTTTTAATGTAATTTGGATGGTTTTGTTTAACCACAAGGGATTGTGGAAAATTAATCTAGTTGGTAAGTAGATTGTAAGTAAAACCACGCTGGGGAAAGCTTTCTGGTGTTTATGGCGAGAATGGAATTGGTAGAATATCAGTTAATAAGTTTATGAAGTTGACAAGACATTTTTAGATTTTTGGTGATATGGATGATTATTTGATGTGTTTTGGAAGGATAGGAGAATGTCGTAGGTATTTTATGGATTTTATTCTTTTATTTATGATGGGCAGAAATAAAATTGATTTTTGATTCCTTATCAATTTACCATGTTATTTTTGAGACTTGGTGGAGTGACTGGAGTGTAATTCACTTTTTGTTGTATGTGGGCCTTGGCTTTCTTTGTGTTTGCAATTTAGGAGAGTAGTAGGAAGGGTTTGAGTGAAAAATTTTTGAATTCAGTTATGTTAGAATTCCTTTGATTTCGGTGATTTATGCCTTAAGCGTTTTAGAGATCGCTGTGTGTTAAGGCTTCGTTTGTCTTTGATAAATTTAATGATGGATCATGTGTAGTTAAAAAAACTAAATTCGATATTTTGAATCGAATCGAACGTGTGGTGGAACACAAGAGAACACTTGCCTTTGAGTCGGTTGATACGTTTCTAATCTATCGTACACGCCCTTTAGATAATACAATGTTTGTTTTATATGAAATTGCAGGTTGATTCGCATGGGTGGAATGACTTGGAATGAACACTAAGCCATTGGTCTTTAACAACCAACCACAAGGGAAATTACAGACAGATGAGGTGCAGAAGAGATAGTTGGAGAGGAGAGTGATATAATAGTCCTGGAATTCGGGGAAGGTGAATTGAAGCCACGAGACAAAGGGAAATTCGCATGTTAACTTTGAGAAACCAGTATCACAATTCACCAGCAGTTGTGTCTCTGACGAGTGCCAAGCTTTTGTGGAGAAAGAAGAATTCTGTACATTTCAACTCTACTTATTTAGCTGGAAAGTAATGAGGGCAGGGGTCCATTATGACGCTATTTAGAAGATAAAGGCACTCACTATGCATACAAAATAATTAATCTGACTTAATTAAATTGTGAGTGTCATTTGAAGACAAACTCGACGAGTATGCTTTTTAGCAAATTGCTGCGAGTACAACCTTCAGGTCTGCATGTAGTAGAGGCTGACATGGTGCTGTTAAAATCTCTAGCTTTCTACGAACCCGTATGCAAACGAATGCCGGGAGTACTTTCCCCACGATGGCTTTCACTATGCTCGTCATCAGAAATGACTTCTTACGTAGTTGAACCAAACCACTTTGAAAAGAAAGGGAATGTATTGCGCGTAGGTGGAAAGAGATATGCAGAGAAAGTTCCAAGCAAAGCAAACATTCCTCGTTGCTTTCAAACAATCACATTCACTCCTCACACATCATACTCCTGTACGTCTGTGATTTTACGTCAGCTGCACTCTTCACACTCAAAATCACAAGTTCCATACACTCGTCAATCCTGGCTGACCACTGGGCCTACAACCACAACATTTATCGGCCAAAAGAATTACTCAGAGAAGAAACTTTATGAAGGTAGTACTCATCAGTGTAAATCATCATCAACACGGTCTTTCTGCTCCAAGGGAGATAGCGGACCAAGAAACACAACTGGAAAAGATTCCCCTGGAGGTGAAAGTGCTGGAGAATGTAAAAGCCCAATTACTTCAATCCCTGTGAAGGATGGGCTACAGAGTAGAGCAGCTGTAGATGACTTCCTAACCCACTTAACAGACGATCAGAAAAACTTACTCTACCACAGTTTGAACGTCGAAGTACTACGGGATAAGTATGAAGGTCATTTGGGGTCGTCAAAGTCCGAGTCCCATCACTTCCTTTCAAAGTATGGTCGCCCCACTGCTGCTGTTGGTGCTGAAGATCCCACGGGTACTTTGTGTGAGGTACCTCCAAAATGGCTTCATGCTCGATTGGGTAAGACTAACTCTTCTCTTTCGTCAAGTCTTTTCCTATCTCAATTGATAGCAAAAAGTGGGTTTGGTTGTTCCTACTTTCTAAATCTATGAACTGCGATATCTACCAGCTGAGACTGTGTTCCCGAATTAGTGTAATGTTACGATTGCCTTGTCATCATCACTGCATCTAGATCAAGAAGTGCGCTGTTGATTGGTGGTTTAAGAACCTTGTATACTTACTTATCGTTATATTTTTGTTCGGGTAGAAAAGAATTTGCAGTGTATGAGGACGTAAAACATAACGAAGTTCAAATATTTGTCCTGGAACGCTGTTGACTCGTTAAGTTTTATGGCAATCGTGACATGTTTATGCACTGGAAGTGGAAGCATTTTAATTTAAACCTGACAGTCTCAGCAAACAGTAGAAACTTATCGTAGCACACAAACGTGAAGCTAGTTACGTTACATAGTTTATAAATGACTTTCATTTCACACGTTGTTTGACTAC
>JAQGAB010002731.1:0-11275 GCA_034696565.1 Isotomurus graminis
ACTCACTTATTCATCCGTCCCGTTCTGAAAATGCATAACAGTCATTAAACAATTATCACATAATAGTTATCACTGTCACTGCACACTGACGAATCACATTATTCACGCTGCAGAAGTATGTATTACTATTCTCTATAGATTATACACAAGGATGCTAATCATCCTATATTTTGTTTACTGCTATTGCTACTAATCAGCACTAAACCATAAACTGCAGCTTTATCTCTCCAGCCAGACGCTATATAGTAGCCCAAATCGCCAGTCGTACACTTTTTACTTTAGACATATAAATAAACAACATAATTACTCACATATGAGACTTTACAAGCTTTCCCTCCGAATGCTTCTTATCGTCGATTGATTTTCAAATCAACTGAACATTGATCCAACACTGAACTCACAATAGATGAGTGGGTAGTCACTTCCCTTTTGAAGAGTTAATACTAATCTGAACTCAATTAACTAACTGCTTCAAGTTGCACCTTTGGCCCCAACCCAACTCTGTGTCAAACAGATCTTCCTTGCACCAAAATTTATGCTCTGTACACTTGCGCTTCCCTTGGATTCTCAGTACAAAACTAAACGAAGAAATGATGTAACCTCTGCATTACAGTAGATCCTTATAATAGCCGATCTTTTACCCACATGCAACAAAAATGTGAATGAAATTTCAATGGGTTGGCAAAGACTTTCGAATATGCAAACGAGTGGGAATTATATGATCCAACAATCAGTGTGCCGATGTAGCAATATTACACGGTAAGAATTTAAGATGGCACGTGTCCTCCTGTGGATAAGAATGAGACATGAAATAACATCGGCCCGAAATTCGGAGTTTCAGCGACTCTCTATTCAGTATTTTCCTTCACCTACTCTCAGTTCGTTCACTTGTATCGATCACGATTCAACTTCAAATAATGCTGAACACTAGACTAGACGACTACAAACCGGACCAGCCGAACTTGAACAAATCCCCGAATTCGGGTTTTTCTTCCGTACCTCTCAACTCTTTACTCCCTCGACTCGTGGTATGTCAAAATAAAAATTACTACATCCCACTCATAAACATAGGGAACTCCCACTGAGTTTCTCGCTTTAACGCATTTTGCATCCACAAAACGAAAAGATTTCCGGAACCCAACCCGACAATATTCGGATATGAAGACTTTTCACACACTATCTCAGTCATGCTTGGCTACTGACACCGGGTGAAATGTTCAGAAAGCCGAACGTGCTGGTCGCCAGCTACGCTTCTGTTCCGTACCCACGTAGACAAAAAAGCGAATGTGAACCACAGAAGTAGAACTAGTAGAACATGTTTCCTCTCACGCATTCCGGAGCGTTTAAGTCGGTACACTCGGTGTACTTTCCCCGATTGGAATAGCATTATCCGTGCCTGACTGCCATACTCTCTTTCATCCCTTGTTCCCTACAACTGACAGCTCTACTAAAAGGTACCAGCCAAGGTTAAGACGCAAAACCAGAGACTTCCCCAACTCACGCCAACCTTGTTGAGGTTCTATGTTGGTATACAATGACTCTGCAACGCAAAAGTTTCTACTTCGTACATAGTATCTGCCGATTTCTTTCATGCCAATTGTTGTAACAAGTTCTAGGTATACATTAATCCTATCATAATCCAGCTATTTTGCGTGCTCAGAAGACATCTCGATTTTATTAATCATTCTCTAGAGATTGCTGAAATTCTCCTTGCTAAACCCTAAAAGAGAAATAAAATGTCCTACTGACTGATTGATAGTGTCACACAGCACGACCAACCAAACCCTGGAGCATTTTCAATTTTCACGAACTCTTTTTAGCTCCTCATTTCCTCAAACAAATCACATTCATATCTTATCGCCTTATACGCTTTGTCTGAACATTTTTTTACTTGTTGCAATACAATAGGAGTACGAGTTTAATACGCCGCAGCCGAGTTTTGAAAGCCATAGGTATGTGCGGTTTACTATATTTTTGTACTCTCGCAGGGCCCACATACACACAATTATCCTTGTCCTTGGCCAACACTTGGATTTAATTTTACCATTACTGGTGTGCTACGTACTCCACGATGCATCACTTCCATTCCTACAGCTTGTCTACTCTACCCAAGTTCTCTTCCAAATTCATGACAGTTTACTTCATCCGCTTTATGCGCCTCAATTTTCCTTGTTTACCAATGTAATCTTGCACACTCGGGACTGTCAGATGTAATCAATTATATGTGTACAAAAACAAGCCATATCCACCCCACGACCCCTGCTAAACTACTAACTACCGAACAATTCACCTTCACAAGCCGGTAAAAGCCGGCTTTATGTTTTCATTTTATCACAGATTTAACAGATACATGTTAACATCCCGAAACACAAAACCCAGTCAATAACGAGACTTCCAAAAACACAAAACTATATCCAGCATTTGCACTTTGCACTCTCTCAGAGTCACAAAAGTCTCTCTCTCATTTTTATTTACCCACGGTTCTTTCAAACATGCCATGCTGCTTAATCCCTATTTATTCATGTTGTTTGATTTACTGAATGCTTGTTTCACCACGACCATCATAACACGGAAGTAGTCTCCTATTGACAATAACCAATATTCGATTAATATCTTCTTGGAACACTTTCTTTCTTTCACAATGTCACCACATTAGTTTTCTACAGCCAACAGTTTGAAAAGGAAAACTAACAGTAAGTAAATATAGTTGCTGGATAGAAAACAAGGTTTGCAACTTTTATAGCTTCCATTAATAAAAACTTCCACTACAATTTCAGTGCAATGTTGAATGTAAACCGTACAACTTACGCTATGCACGACCAACACAAATGTGAATGACAAACACACTTATCCAAATGAAACTAAATTATAGTTCTAAGTCCCACGCACTTACTTTACAACTTAACTTACCAATGCAACAGAACTAAACAACCACGAACACAATGGAAACAAAGTAATCACGAAAACCGAAAAGTGAAATGGATTTCCAACCTGACTTCCACTCTACCGTCCATTACGATAATAACAGTAAAGAGTGGAAATCGCCGTCCTTTATATACTCCCCAAAACTCTATAGAATCTATGCTTGCGTTTTATTTTTATTCCATAAACGATTCGGGGATAACTACTGCGACCTACCCAAATTAGTTTCCGAAATACAACATTACTGAGACGCTCACTGCTCAAACCATACTCCATGGGTAATCAATAATTTCCTGTCGTAACGTCCTAAGTTATTCATGATATTTTTTTACGTTCACAACAAATAATTCACATGCCCCTGGAATGTCAAGGAAAGATGACACGGTACAATTACAGAATTACCCACGAGTTACCCTTTCATCTTTTCGCCATATATAATCCTTAATCATATCTTTCATCATATCCCGAACTCCCGACTTCCCAATCCCCCTTTTCAACTACGTCATACGTATTTTATTTTTACTCTTGTCCACTATTCATCTGCTATCCTCATTACTCCTCGGGAATATCATTAGTTATGTGCATGTGCTTAACTTCTCCCACAGCGCTATAAGTCTTCGCCGAATACCCAATTAAGTTCTACTACTCCCATCATAACCATTTGCAATCTAAATAATGAAATCCATTCCAAAGTAAATTACTTAACCTTCCATTCCCACAAATATCTTTACGCACGCACCTTCGTTCTCACAAAATCCTATTACAATCATAAACAAATGCGTCTTAATCCTTATTTTCTATTTGTTCCATGTCTCTCAACACAAAATACCTGTAAAATTAACTCTGATAAATCACAACTTACATGTACTGAGATCAAGATGACGTCCAACGATAAAACTGCAGCTTAATCGATAATCCACACTAATCCTTCCAAGTTATACCTCTGCTTTTCAATTTTCACTTTTCTGTTTGTTTACTTCCAATAACAACTGATAATCTCTTATTCCTCCTTGGTCTTTGTCTTCTTATCTTTTGTGATCGCCCTTTTCCTTATCTCTAAAATCAACAAAAACAAATGCTCATAATTAAAATAACCCTGCACCCAAATTAAGCTCCACAGTGTCCACAGTTCCAAACATTCCAACTCCAAAATCGCATTATGCACTCTAGACTTTAGACGCTAATTCAATTTAACCATTAGAAGAAGACTCACCCTGTTCCAATATTCCTTTGTCCTTCAACTTGACTTTCAAATAACTTTGAAATTCACAGCACCTCTAAACTTCTAAAACACCCAACTACAGAAGTCTACAACGGTCGTGGTGAACAGCGTACACAAAGTAATCTCAGGAGAATAATAAAAACGTTAAAGAGACCTGAGAATGACTTGTTGTGTAATCCAGTCCACGAGAGAATAATGAAAGAATCCTTAGGTACAATAACTGCGTTCACGTGTAGAGAAGTATCAGCGAGTAGTAGTAGTCACCTTTGTGAAGATCGGCCAATGTGCCACTTTCGACAAGGTTCTTTAGCGAGTTTAATTGAGATTAAGTTAATTGCCGTCAGCTGTCAGAAAGAGAAATGAGAAGAGTGTGTGTTGTGTACGTGTGACCGCTTCGAGCAAGTCCGACCGACTGAAGTCCACTCCTTCTTCCTTCCTCTCCACTCGCCTCTATACCCTTCTTTCTTACTACACGCGTGTGTCACCTTAAGGGCCTCATCATCATCTCTTCACTTCTTCCTCATTAATAAATACCCTCATGCTTAATATTGTTATGTTTAGAGGAAGTTTTAAAGTACAAAGTACACGTGTGCCATCAATAATTGCCCTTCTACAATCTAGAGAATTCTAGCACATCTAATGACAGTAACACCTTCAGCATATATTGTCACTTTGCCTTAGTTAGTAGGCAGCTTTCAGCAGTTATCTAATAACTCGTAAACTATTTCATGCAAAGTACTGTAGTTTTGTATGTGAATATTGGTTATTCTTAATTCTAACATTTCGAAAACGATTACTACATTCAACTGCAAACTGCATCATAAGCTGAATGGATGAATTAGTTGTAGAGATGTAATCCCCAAACTACTTTCATTAATTGATAAATTAGATAGCAGCAGCCTATGCAAGATTTTTAAACGTAGAATTTGTTATGTTTTGCTCTTATTAAGATTTTTATGCAGTAACTATCATGTAACAGCTTGCAGTCTTTAGAGTTTGGAGGTGGGTCAGTGATTAAATATAATCAAGAGATGTAGATCCAAGAACGAAGAAGCTTATATAATAATTGAAGAATTGAACTGCTAACAAATAGTCAAATATGAACAGTCCATAGCCATAGCATATTTAATTTCAGTGACTTGTGCTTCAGATTAGGATTTTAGGATTCCAATTTCCAATTTGTAAATATTTCCTCTATTTACAAGAAATTCCACAACCAATAAATTGAATGTAATTTTGTGCAACTTTGTGTCATTTTTCATTCCACATTATTGTACACTTCCTCCTGAAATGCTTACGAGACAATTTTATATTAGTAAATGGAATTATTTCCTAATTTGATTTGTGTGAAGACTACCAACTTGACATATTCTGGCGTCTCCGAACATCCCACTTTTCCTTTATGAAATTCCACAGTGTAAGTTGTGTGGGTTATGTGACTAGTAATGACGTGATGTAATATAAAGCTGAATGAAACAAGATAAATATACACTCACTATTTATAACCATGTGCAGTACTTTATGGCATCTCTATCTAGCATAATGTCTAATGCAATATGGTGCAAATTGCTTAAGAGAATCCTTACTAGACTGTACACAAGTGCAAACCAACATCAACTTCCTTACTGGCATATTTGCACAAAGTCAAAAGTTCTTTGCCAAAGGGAAAGACGGGAATGACAGGATTCGTCCTGGAATATTGTTGGCAGGTTTACACTTTTTTGCACACCATACTTCGTTCGCCAATTTCATTCCTCATCCTTCTCACTTCTCAGCGTCTCATGACTCTCATCTATCAATGATGATGAATTGTAAATGCAACATGGCATACAATCATTAGTTTCATAATTCCATGTACAAAAAAATGCTGACCAGTTCCACTGAAACTACGAAGAGTACCGAGTATTCCTTAAGCACCTCCTTAAGCCATTAATTCAAATCTGTACAAAGTGTATAAGCTCATTTCGCATATTAATCCCTTCTTACGTCTCTTGTGGACCTGTGGACGTCAACAGCTATTGGAATTCACAATCTGCAACACAGAATGCCTTTGTAGCTTTATGTATGTTGGCAAACAAGCAAGCAACTCTTAGCGTTGCAGATGCAAAGTCGGTGCAATTAGTGGATCAGGATTTCTTGGCACTAAGCAGTTTAATGAATATCAAGAGCGATTCTCACTCACGGCTTTTATTGTACGACTATCAATATTATACATCCCGTAACCATTTCCAGATTTGCTTGAAGATACCTCTCCACATTATCCGGCTAAAACGTGAGAAATTACACAGAGATGAAACTACAAACATTCGAAACGCCGTCAGTACCCACAGTGTATATTTCATCCCAGTTTATTATATAAAAACTTTTCCTTACAATGCATTTTTATTTTCATCAACCTTGGGTTCGAATGTCGACGAGAAAGGAGATGAGATTGGCTAGATTGTGTTTATGCTTTGCACACTTCTTCGAATGCATAGCAATCTCGCCCGAAAAATACCACTTTTACTCTGTCATCCTTAGACTACTTTTATTCCTCTATAAATTCCCAGTAACCTTCTATCTCGTCCTTTTTATGTAAAAAGTCTAATCTCGCGTCTAATCAGTAGTGCATATGTCCTTGGGTAGTATAGTAGTTACTATGTAATTACGGTAAATATACAAAAAAGAACAAATCGATCACCCAGATCACCACCACTTGTTTCAACTGGCATCTCCTCTCATCTCTGAAAGAAGCATTTCTGGAGTCTCTCGTTCCGCCCCATTTGGTTTATATGATTCATAACTCATTTTCCAAATCATTTGAAGGCTTATCCAGGAACAATCATCAGCATAATACACGTGTACATTTGACTTGGCTTTAGAGATTAACCAGAGCTCACACATTTCCTCAGCATGGCATTAGACAGGGTATGGGAATGGGAAATAACAACCAATGATCCTCTTGCTGTCTCTCTGATTACTTTTCTTTATTCCCAGTTGTTGTTTTACGCAAAGACATATTATTATTTTACAAGACACACGAAATAGTTTACCTCATTATTTCTATGTAATTCCGAGATCCTCAACTAAATAATTTCCTCTTGTTTCTTGCACGCTAACAAACAATAGACCTCAATTAACCGAATAAACCAATCAACAAAAGCGCATTTCGTGATTTTCAATACTCCCTACTCTCTAGTGACTACTCACTACTACATTATAGTCTTCTGCCTATAATTACATTAATCATATCAACAAGACGATCGTTATTTAATTACTCCTTGTGCATATTCATCCTTCCATGCATACATAATTGAGCCACAAGCTTTCATGCATGAGCTCCTTCTCAAGTGTGCAAATTTGCTCTCAAAACTCCTACTCTTCAGCTTTATGATTATAATGTAATACAACCAGAAATATGTGACCTGTAATAACATGTTGTTGTTATGATTTAAAAGTGTGATTCATGGAATGCACAAAAACACTCAGTGGCTGTGGTCACACATTCCTGTCTATATTTAATTCACATTCGACTTTGGCTTATGAATTCTTCTCAATACGGTTATTCATATTCTTTGAATTGGAGAATAAACAAGCAGTAAGTTTAATTTCACACTGACATAACTAACCAGTTAAAACTAACAAGCAGCTAGAACACAGTTGAATAATTTTGACAAATATTTATGCACAGACTTTCACAGTAAAAAAATAATCACTTGATCTGGTGAAGCCCAGACTAGACCGCAAGCACACTAATCACCAAACACCAAACTAATGTAGGAAAAATATATTTAAACATGATACACCTCTAATATTACTCATATAATTCATTATTCTCTTGTGAGCTTAAGGTCTCATACTGTTATTCATACAAAAAATAATGTCTAAGAAAATATAGAATTGATGAATTATGATACTTGAAACGATGAAGAAACTAACACACGGCATTCACTTTCGGTTCCCACACTGGTGACTGGGGTTTTATCACGTTCAAAGCAGTTAAAGTTAGAATGGCAATATCCGATTTCAGATTTACAACCTTGTTTGCCTTGTCGTTTCCACTTTCCAGTCTCCTGTCATCCAAGTCGTTCTGGATTTGAAATGAAGATGATGTAACGCTTTGATTGTAATGTGTTCATTCGTAACTAACGTGGTCAATTAACGTTAAGAGGCAGTATACCTAAGATCATTGACGTATTCTGTGCCAGTTAAATAAAGAACAAAGAGTTTCTCAGTTCTTCGAATAGAATAGAGGTACTCACTCTTCCATTTCTATCGGTTTACAAAGTACATACTCAACAGATTTGAAAAAATTGACAAAAATTGGCAACTCTAACGATTCTGGCAACATAACAGGAATTCAAAACCGAAGGATATACAAAAATACAAGTACACAAGTACAAAACTGGCAGACTTAACTAAACATTGGCTCTGTTACAAACGAAGTTAACGAACCTTTTATTTCTCCACTGAATTCGGAGTTTATTACTGGATTTTTCTAACCACTTCTCATTAACGTGACTTACACAACCACCAGCAACAGTTGTAATTGCGATGTGCGTAAACACTGATCTACTTATTTTTTTAGATTTAAAACATGTCAATTCGTCATATTTTTTCACGACCTAATGGAATTAACCCCAATTCGGTTTTCTGGACTTTCTTTTACTACCACCTACGCTGATCTGGCTGACCACTTTTCTACGCTGCAGACTACTTCGGAAGCTTCAGATGCCTTACAATTGCTATTAGGAAGTTATTCGCCACATTAAATCCTCGAGTAATTCATTATAAACCATAGTCTAGAATTAATCCACCCATTTACACTGTTCATAGAATTACATTACACTCCAAACTTCCTTACATCGGAATTACAGAAAAGGTTCAACTCTCATCCTGAACCATGCAGAATTACTTGTACGCACTTAAAGTGCCCAAATACATTTTGATTCCGACTTTCCGACTGTTACTAATTCCGCCTCCACAAAATTCCTCCATGTGTGCATTTCCTGATTTTCCTGCATATAGTAAATTAATGACCGTGTACGAAATATTGGCCACACAAGTTATGAGCTTTACTCGTACATTTCTCAATTTCCCTATTCATATCACAATAATTTCGAAATGTGACATTCAGATGATCTTAGCTGTCATTTGTGTAAGCAGAAATACCCAGGTGCCCAGTCGACTCACGTCATTCCTGTCCGACATCGCCTCCTAAACTCCTCTAATCACACATGCATGTAAAAGTTATCTCCATGCTCAGCAAATGCACGAAAATAGAAGTCATCATTAGTCTGCAAATTGCGAGTTTACTCGTTCTGGCCTTTCATCTAATGAAATATGTGATTTCTGCACTCCTTATGCACGGACCGAGTCAGTTGTCAGTGTCTGAAGGACTTGAAGAACTCTCTGTTTATCTCATCGTACATCAAATGACTTTCCATGACCTTCCTTCCTCCCGAAAGTCTGCTCCTGCCAGCTTTCTCTTGACATAATCCTATTAATATGCTAAGCCATAAAAGTTATATGAGTTGAGCAGCAGGTGAATATCGATATTTGTTCTCTCCTACTTGTTGCATTCAACCCGGTTGGTTTTGGCGAATCCTGAGTTGGCCCTGCTTTTTGCTATTGTGGTCGTGTTCGTAGTGCATTATTTTGCTCCGGGATAATTTAAGTGGATGAGGAATCATATGTATAGAAAGTAGAAAATAAAAAATGAAAAGAAGAAGGGAAGATGACACGGTGTCCTTCCGTTGTTGTCGAGAGAAGGCAGCAAGTAAACAAATACTTGTTAATAATTAATGGAAGGAATGCGTCATAATACATTTTTTCATCATTCCGATTGCATATATATGGGTATAGTTTAGTGTTGGAATTTTGGGATATTTGGGATTCTTGGGATGTTGGAAAGATCTGGTGACTGCAGCTAAGCTGTGATGTGTGTTGGATAAAAGGTAAACGGTCCTTCTCCAAAATATCCGTGTTTCAGAGGTGCCTGGCAATTCCACATGTGCTTTCCCTAGCTCGAAGGAAGGTAGGCATACAAGTGTGTGAATGAATAGGTGAAACTTACTTGGAAGCTCGAGTATTTTATTATTCTGCTGGTGAAATAAAACTGTCAAACTTTCTTAATTCATGTGCATCCAAAATTGCAATAGTCTGCAACTAAAGCAGTTAAATGTGTGACTAAAGCTAATAAGTGGTTATCGAGTGATTCTTCTCAAATTGGTAGTTTCTGTGGCAGACGGGATGGGGTCCAGAGCAATTCCACCATGACGTCCTCCTGATCCTCTGGAAGACCTTGAGTGGGAAATGATGCTTGATCTGTAAATAGCTCCAGTGTTCGATGATCTCCACTTATTCCTTCGGACAACTATGTCCTCCTCCTGTAAAGTTTCTGGAGGCCGTTCATACTCGTCGCGAGGCCTGAAGTACCAAACACCCATTACAATTTAGCATTCCTAATCTCAACCACTTAAACCAAAGAATTTCACGAAAACTTACGGTGCACAGATAGGACAGTTCCAGAAACTCTGGTTTTTCCCAAAATTCTCAGCCTCCTCAAGCGTATTCGGAAGGTCTTCGCCCAAAGTTTCAGCCAAGAATAAAGAGAGAAATCCTCCTGCGATTGAAACTGCTCCTAGTAGAATCAAACTCAAGGCCCTATTAGTACGACCCTGAAAAAGATCAAAAACACTTTCACTCTATACTCTATACTTTCTCCACTTTCACATTAAACGAAAGTACTCCTTCATCCTTACAATCGATGCAATAACCGGAGAAATAATTGACGCAACGTATCCCATAATGTGAATTGCATTCACTCCTTGAGCTCTTATCACCGTAGGAAGGAGTTCCGCAGCATACTGGAGCCCAATATTAAACGCTACATTCACGAAGAAACGGGCAACCATCGCTAACACAAGAGTAGCAGTAAAGCTCACTACGATAATCAAGAATTAAAACTAATTTAATTTTAAGACTGTTGACTATGGCATCTTAAATAGCTACGTAAGCTATACCATCAGGTGGAACGGCAGCAGCGATTATACTTGCAGCTCCTGAAAGAGTCAAAGCGCCAAATGACAGCCATCTTCGTCCAAACCGATCGAGAGTAAAGATGAGGAGAACATCCGCTGGAAACTCAGT